>JACFYI010002305.1:3993147-4006451 GCA_014898755.1 Handroanthus guayacan
AGACCCAAATCTCCTTTTATTAAACATAAAGTGAGCTTAGTCACCACTTTGGCACAATTAGAGAGGTGAGTTGGCTCCTAAAATCATGATTCTCCATGCTTACTCACCCTTTTGCACCTTTTGAGGCAAGAATATCTAGTATATACATACAAAATTTTGGCTTATTTGACGTATATACGTATATACATGTACGAACTAAAGTCGGAAATTGTTTGGGCTCTAATTCGGGTCGAGTTTTTCGATTGACGTTGAAGCCCAATCGAAAAAAGTGTATTTGGCCACGTGGTACGTGTTTTGAAATTGAAACGTTGCTTATTTTCTTGAATTCATTTTGAATTCCCAAATTGACGAATTTTGAAATTTCTACGTTAAGGAAATCCTTGGGTGTCACAAATAATACATAGGATGAATTGTCAAAATTCCATAGTAGGAAGAATTACTCTTGTGGGAAATTACCTCTTTCACAAATATTTTTTGTCAAATAATTGATGCATCCTAATTTGTACTAGAGTATTTGCATTTGAATTTGAAAGAAGAAAAATACTTATCAAATTCTTATATATCAAGCTAAATTCAACCATCCAAATACCCTAGTCGTTATAAGTCTATTTTTGTCATCATCCTTTGCATAAAGTGGCACTGCTTCCCCCTTTTCTTAGGCGAGGTTCAGGTTCGAGTCTCACTCATAACATGTGGTTGTTTATCTACCCATGATAATATTTGTCCATGAAATAATAGTTTAGAAAATTCGATTTGCATTTAATTAATATATTTGATCTTTAAATTCATGTAATGATAATAATGTAGGATTGAATATAATCTCATCCCTCTAAAAAAAAATAAATCTATTTGTTAACCTTGTTCAATTGATAACAAAAGCCGATGAACAAATTCTTTTTATGAGATATCAACAAGAATATATTGACAAGGGGGACAAAAAAAGAAAAAGAAAAAGATGCTAAGTACTATTGTTCTAACGATTAATTACGTACATTTATACATAAAAAATAATTGTTTTTAATAGTACTTTTAAGAGATGGATATAATTTTCCGCCAGATGTAGTAACCTAAGAATTAAACGTACATCAGTACTTATTTACCTCCTTATTTCAAATAATTGAATTTTGTTAGGCAAAAATATCCCTTAATTAAGTACTCAGCATTAATTTTGATTCTTGAATTATGATACTTTATGAATTATCCCCTAAACATAAAAATCTAAAAGCAAACATGAGAAAAAATGGCATAAAATAGTTAATAATTAGCAGCATTGGTAATTTTTAGCAAAAGTAAAAACTGAATTAAATATTTTTCAACACGATATCAGATACTTAGAAAGCTCCAATTGAGATAAGTTATAAAGCGACTTATAGAATTGGTGGCTCTTTTTCAATTTTTGATTGATTGAATACATTCATAATTTCTTCTGTTTCGCCAATATTTCCATTTTATTTCAAGTAATGTAGATAGACAAAAAGAAAAAGTTAAGAAAATGGCATATATATTTTGTAAACTTATATATAACTAGAAGAATCATTCTTTTAAAAAATTATTATAAAAAATGTTGAAATTTTTGTTTTTTACTTTCTTTTCGTTGTCGCTGATTATTCAGAAAATATTATACCATGTTCATTTGAAGCTTTCTACCACTCTTATAATTTGATGTAGTTGCAATAACTTTACACTTTTTCCTTTAATATGATTTCAATTTTTCTTTTTTAATCTTTAAGATAATTCACGAAAATGACATCCTTTGGATCGAATCCTAACTATAAAGTATGTTAAGAGTATTCAGTGTCCAACAAAATTCTAATATTCAACAGGAAGTAAATTAAAGAAGATTTTGAAAATTCATTGGGATTTGAGGTGGGACATAAACTTTGTAGGTGGAAATTACGTCTAGTCCTAGTTTACATGACTACTTAAATGCAACAATTACAAAAAAATAAATACAACTTTATCAAAACTAATTACGTATTAAGGTTCATTTGCAGAACTAATGATGAAGTATATTAACACTTACATTTTGATTCATGAACCCAATGATGAAGTATATTATTACCTACACTTTGATGTAATTTGTACTCAAATTCTCATAATTGTGCATTATGGGGCTTAATAAATATTCGGCTATTTGTGTTAAGCATCGTGGGCAATGTTAATACTAAATTTACTTGCTCCCTAGGAAAATAATAATAATAATAATAATAATAATAATAATAATAATAATAAAAGGAGAAAGAAAGAACACTAACTTGGGTCTGGCATAAAAAAGGTCGAAATGACCAAAAAAACCTTCAAAATATAAGTTTTTTAGCAAATAGGTTAATGATCTATATTTTTTCCATCCCTAAAATCCAATTTAGCCTAAAAAGTACTAACCTGTTTTATAGGTTTTGCCATCTTTCGAAATCCTCTAGTGACGCCATGTGAATTCATACAAATATCGTGTCTTAATCACTATAAGGAAGTCATTTGTTATAAACGAAGTAACTTTTTTCCTATTCACCAAGTACTGCTCTCCATTTTTACAATTTAATTTACTCATTTTAATATCCAAATTGACTTAAGTATTGAATAATTATAATTGAGGACCACCTCAACAAACTTTATGAGTTAATTGAGGGCCACCTATACTAAAGCACTACACGTGATCCCATATAATTAATTCAAAACCTTAACCTCCTATCAAACACAAAAATTGGGGCAAGCTTATATGTAGATCTAGTTACAAGTGATGCAAATAGTTCTTACAACTTAGCAGGTGTTTATAACTGTTTATATAAAGTACTTATGTGATTATAAGCTACTGAAAGCTATTTTTCAGTGTTTGCAATCATTGCTTTTACTGTAAATTCTCTAAAATTAATCAGCAATAAGGATGTTGTGAGCTATTTTTTATGAAAATAAGTGATTATAATTCTAAATACTGCAACTTTTTATTAATTTACACTGAATTATTTTGATGATTTCTAAACACCAAGTACTTTTGATTATAATCTAATTTTTTTAACTTTTAGCAAAAATAGGTGATTGTGCTTTTATATAAGTTATTGCAAGCACCACCTTAATATATAATCATATGGCAACGGATATCCACGCGGTTTGAGGGTGTTGTTACTTGTTTGATGCCCTTTTACGTTTTTCTTGGTCTTTTCTTTTTCTCCTTCGTTGTTGGGGTCTTGTGTGGGTCACAAGAGTCCTTTACTTGTTTGTTTTTTCCTACCTTTTTCCAACCATAGAATTCCCTTTTCTATTTTTTTATTTCTATCTTGCAATATACACTAATGAATTTCCATTATTTTATTTCCCAATACGTAAGCACAATGAGGTTTCCATTTGTGCCTCGTTCTACATGTGATGTCATAAACAAATATGGGCATCGAAAAGGGGCAACCTAGGAATTTAAATTGTTTCTATTTCCTCATGGGACATCTTGTGTTGACCAAACAAAGAATATAAAAATTGCCCCCTGCAAAAAGCCACACCAAATCTATTGGCAATCAACCCACAATTTTTTTTTTCAATAAAGCTTTTATAAGAGTTGGTGGCATTCATTGATTCTGATAATTGACAGGCAGGGGTGTTTTGGTCTTTTCGCCAGCGTAATAGATACTAACACATGATTCATGACATGTGCTTTGGCTAAAATGACCAACGCACGGGAAATCATAATTAATGTTGGGCGAAAAATCCTATGCATACCATTGTTTCCCATGATTAACTAAAATGATGGTTATGTATAGAATAACATTGATGCTACAAGAAAACAAAAATAAATACAAAGTGACGTCTTTTTTTCATTTTATAATAATAATAATAATATATTATTATTATTATTATTATTATTATTATTATTCTAGAAATTAATAATGACCAAAATTATACTTAAATTATCATTATTGACAATGACATGTCTGTATAGTGATAAATAATAATTGGCACTAATTTATTTTAGAAAGTCATCCAAGCAGCTACCTTCCTCAACACTTTCTAAGTAGCTTCCAAACCCAAGCACAATAAGGCTTTTATTAATTTCAAGAAGATAAAACCTTTCCTAAAATTAAAATCCATAGGAAATCGTGAAATTACCTTTATGTCCCTGTCAATTTGATAAGCAATTCTAGTTTGACCTATTTTCTAAAAGGACAAACTCTAATATATATACACACATATATAATATAATGTTCCTTTCATTACAGTATTTCTGAATAAATTTCTGGAAACTAAAACAAAAACTCTTAACGCATCCCATAATATTCTCCTACTACCATAAATCGACCAATTTGACTTTTCTTTTTACAATAATCGTAATTATAATATTATGAAATAATGTAATAAATATTGTAACTCGAATTTATGTAAAAATTATTAGAAAATTAACATTTACAAAGTATTTTGACGAGCTTTTAAACTTCTAAAAATATTGCATATGTAATATGTATGAGAGCTTACAAAATCTAGTGCAATGCTTGGTAAAATTATTATAAAATGATTATATAGGAATTGAATATCAGGTATACATACATGAACTATTTTTTTTTAAAAAGTAAGTATTTCTTAACTTATTTTTAAAATTCTAATTAGATTATTTTATTTTTACATTTATTAGAATTACAAACATGTTTTCCAATATCTTATAAGCATTAAAATTTTATTTGTCCAAATACTGCAAGAGATTATTTTCAAAATACTAGCATCTTATAATGAGTTTCATGAAAGGGAGAGAAAACAAAAAAGAAAGAAACTTAGAAAAATCTAGAAATGTATAAAATTTTTCAAATAAATTTATTCTAACATCCTTCCAATTGAAGGATCAAATAATTTGATTACCCTACATAACAAAAAAGGCAATTACTTTGGGATGGAGGAACATAAACAACACAACAGTGTGTCAAAAATTATATATCCGAACTATGGTAAAGAATTAAACTCTAGTTAAAAGGTTTATAAAATGAAGTGTTTAGGGTTTGACAGATTTGGACTGAATGATCTTTCAAACTTGTCATTGTCAATTTTTATAGATTAGCTATATGATTTTGATGTAGGACTTGTTTGGCAAGACTTTTTCTTTTTGCTTTCTTTTTATCTATGGAGAGGCTTTGTCACAGCTTTTTCCCCCTTCTTCAACTTAAAGAAACACTATTATTAATTAATTCCTATATATATATATATATATATGCACACCCACTGTAAAATAAAAATATATTAACTTGGAATGGCTGCTTTCAAGACAAAGTATCTTTTATACAGCTAGATCTAACTTTGCAAGGCCTTGAGGTGACTATAAAGTCAATCTATGGATGCATAGAAACCTGTAAATTTTTAATTTTTTAATGATTTTATATATACACAACATAATATAGATAGTTTACTTGGTCAACTAAAACTCAAGTCAATTTACATGTATTTCAATATTTATCACAATTGTACATACATGTTAGTTGTTGATCATCAACTCCGATGGTGGTTGATTTTGTGTTTTTCTTAGAGATAAATAATATAATAATATTAGTGGATTTTAAAAAATGAAAGGTCAATAAACAAATGAATTAAGCTTTCTAGACAAATAAATTAAGCTTTTATATTCGCAAACAGATAGAGATAGGATGCCGATACAAAATTTCATATACAATAATTGAAAAACCCATCATGATACTTTTAAAACGAAAAAAAGAAATTAAATATAGAAAGTTTGAATTCAAATTAACCAAAAAGTTTGAAAAAATGTATTAGTTCAATTATAGTTGGGTTCAATTTTTATAGAAAGATTTCAAATCCCACAGAATCATAGTTTTGCAAGCTAGATGAATTTTACCAAATTTGTGTTTGAAAATGATCCAAAAGTGCAATAAATTTGCCCATTTGAACTATAATTACTTCAATTTTCATAAAGTATAATTGGACCTAAGTGGACTATGGTACTTGTCCATATTGTCTACTTCCACTAGTGAAGCACTAAGGCAGAATAAATCCGGCCAAAAAAAATCACTGCCATATGTCTATTTCAAGTGCTTATATCATACACAACAAAAATAAACTTATTTTTGTCAACAATAATTATTATTTGTTGAAACAGAAAATTGTGCTTGCAAGGCCTTATTGGATCTTCCATATATCAAATTTCAATGCTAATTTATTGCTAATTTACTCGATGAGTTAATTATTTTTAGTAAAAATATGGTCAAACAATGAGCCTAAAATATGCCAAATGAATATTGTGATCTTATCAACAAATTGCCAGTGTAAGTACATATTTATTTATTTTCATAGAAAATTATGTATCCTATAGTTATTTAATTTTTTTTAAAAATAGTGTCATGTATATTTAAACAAGGTTGCATAACTTTCCTTCGTTTCATTTTTCTATCTTGATTCTAATTTTTAGGGCTTGATTACTTTAAGTTATTGTGTTGGATGTAATAATTTATTCCACGTGAAATGCCACATGTTTTTAATGGACAAGTGTTATTTTGCTAAATTTCATTTTCAGAATAAGATGCTTTCATCCAAAATGAAAAATTCACTTGGGAAGAGTGATTTGTTAAAAACCAACTATCTGTCATATGTAGAAGTTTCAACCATCAGATAATATTAATTGTGTCGAAGCATTATTTTAAAAATCAGCCCAGATTGACTAGTTTCAATCGGTTTGATTGGAAATCAATAAATTTTTCAACCGGTTGAATTAACAAAGTCAACCAACTTCGAACCAGGTCATACCAATCAAAACCGGTTTACACACATGCATTCAATGCACGACTTGCATGATGATACTATTAGTATTCCACTAAAGGCTCTTGTAAGAGTCCATTATTAAAATATATAATTTCAATAATTCTCTAAAATCTACATAATATTTATTTGATTGTTGAAAATTACCACTCATTTCATCTTTTTTTTTTTTTTTTTTTTTTAATTCAACGGTGAATATGGTAGAACGCTCTTAGACAATCAAGGAATGACACCCCTTAAAAGGTTAAAAAAAGTGGTAAATCGAATTAGGGGATGTAGGGCAAGCGTATGGTGCAGATTTAGATGGCAATAATTCTCCAAAAGATGCTAAGAAAAAGAAAGCTATAAAGTCTATGACATAATGAGAAAGGCTCATAATTCATATGTAATTCTCTCACTTTTCTACTTTTGTAAAAGTAGTATGGGCCAACAAGTGACCAATTATCTTCAGCTTCGACATTCTTTTCCAATTCACACAATGGCCTAATAAATTAACCCTATCAATTCAAATATTCTTTTTTTTTTTTTTTTCAGAGTGAATGTATATAAGGATATACCCGTTTTTTTTTTTTTCTTTGGTGTTATATTTGAAATATTCGATACATTTTAAATGTATGAGCTGTTAAATAATTTTTTTTTAAGTTAATGTCATTTATTTCAAAATATATTTAATTTCTAGTTCATTACGTGAATACATATAAAGTATATTATATCAATAATTTTGTGTTTTCTGATTTTTTTTTTTTCATATCCTAAGGAATTATTTAATATGCTTAAAATACATTAATAAAATAAAATAAAAAATAAAACATATATTAATGCAAAAGAATGTAACAGAGCTGATCTCGCATTGATAATTTGGAGAATTTTCTTTCAAGATACCATAATAAGTTAAAAGCCCATTTACATACATATGGAAAAGAAGAGAAAGACATTGTCATTTATGTCCATTATAATCAATAATGTTGTGATAATGAAATAAGGCTCCAAGAGCCACTAAGAGGATGATCAAAAAATGATCCAAAAAGAAACCTTTTTAATATAGTTTCCCAATTATTACTACATGCCCATACTGTCCTTGTTAACATTTATAGTATAATATTGAAATTCAAGAAAGATTGCTTGGGCTATTTTGGCAATGACAACATGGTCATAAATGTAAGCAAATTGTTTTATCACAAACAATGACTTAATATTGAGATGATAAAATTGGGCCAAAAGGAAAGATAAAGTACATTGATCTAGGGTTTAGAGTCAGTATAAATATTCAAGTATTTACCATGTATATATTTTATTATATGTACTAAAACTATAGAATAAAAATAAATAAATGAAATTAATGTATTCGAAAATCAAAAGGAAAATTGCAATATAATGAGTAGTTGCAGTGAAAGTGAGTTATAATGATGCTGGCAATTATTATTTATTTCTAGTTTACCAAAATTTTGAATTTTGGTGAGCTAAATAATGAAAATCTTCACCAGGGCCCATACAATTTATAGGTTGAAGTGCATTTTTCGTAATCCTGGCCCATTAATTTATAGCTGAACAAGTGAATTTTGAAAGTGTATTTAAAACAAAAAAGAATATAATTTTAGAAATGGGTTAAAATGCAATCACACTCCTTAAATTTTTTTCTTTTGGCAGTCACCCTCCAAACATTTCAATTTTTAGCAATGATACCCCTTCATTAAATTTCCATCCATTTTTTCATTAAAAAAATAAATAAATAAATAAATGAATGACAAAAATTCCTTTTGATTAAATAAATAAACATATCATTTGAGGTTTTATTTCTCTTTTTCAATAGATTGTTTATATTTATGTAATCTATTCATTAATATTTTATATCTTTTTATATATTCTAAAATTTATAATATATGTTTATTACCTATCAAAATCCATTATCGATATCCAATTCAAGTTCCAAAAAGTATTTTGTCTAATTTCATTAATATAATTTTTATCTTTTATTTATTTTTATTTTCTCATCAATAATATATTATCTGTTTTACTTTTATATATTGTTATAAAAATTGTAAAAAGATATAAAATAATAAAATGTGAATTACATATAGTAATGTGTAAGAAGAACAAAAAAAAAAAAAAAAAAAGAGAGAGAGAGCTAAATGATATGCATATTTATTTTAACGAAGGGCATTTTTGTTATTAAATTATTTTTTAATAAAAAATGAACAAAAATTGGATAGAAGGAGTGTCATTGCATAAAATTAAAGAATTTGAGGGCCAAAAAAAATAATAATAAAAGAGTGAGAGAGAGATTAGACGATAAGATTGCATTTAACCCATTTAGAGAGAGTTCCAATTGATGCATGTTAAAGATGACTGTGCTGGTATAAAATAATATAAATATAAAAGGAAACCGCCCACCGTGGGGCTCGAACCCACGACCACAAGGTTAAGAGCCTTGCGCTCTACCGACTGAGCTAGACGGGCTTCATGTCAAGATTATATTTATATATCCTTTGTTCAACATTTTTGTTGCCCCAGGGCGGCTACATTCCCTTTCCTGAGCGATCTGCTTCACTCATTGGCGGATTGCCTTGATGCGTTCGTCCGGTTTGTTGAGGTGACACTCTCCATGAAAATTGATTTTTTATCCCTTTAAAGTGCGATTCGACATTTCACTCAAAGAATTTCAACAAATATGGTACGATCATCGTTTTCTAATGGGTCGATGATATAACAAAATGGATATAGTCCAATTTTCAAGTATTCAAATCTCATGCGTGTACATAAATAATTGTGAGTAAATCTTTTTATGAATAATAATTCTTTAATGTATGTACTGCACATTACGAAACTAGATTCTAGGATTAACTACCAAAATTTTCCTAAAATTTGAACCACTTAAAAGAGAAGAAAAGAAAGTTCTAATTAAATGCTTGGCGCATGTATCATTCACGAGAAAGGTATTTTTCAGAACATTGATGGTTACATTTAAATTGTGATATAATGATGTTGGATTTGCCAAGGTATGTTTTGATTTATGACTTCTTGTGCACATAATCCTGAACATATAATAGGCTGTCATGAAAACTAGTCAAAAAGATTTTTGAAATTTTGCATCCTGTTTTGAATTTTATCCACCTCCGTGAGATAACCTCCATCCAAAACTCTCCCTTCCTCCGTGTGGATAAATTTTAGGGCCTCACGAGCCCTAATTTTATGCTAGAGATTCATTTTATCGTTTCCTATGAATTTTTTGGACTTCGAAAGTAATTTGTGGGCTAGGCCCAAGTATCCAATTATTGTATTGAATAGTAAATTAATTGCAAATGGCCCAATTTACTAAGGGACTGATCAATTTCGAAACCACTTATTTAACTGGTCGAAGCAATTATTTTCAACTAAAGAATAATTCCATCTCATGGGCTCTTTGAATTTATCATACGTTCATTTTTCTATCTGTTTGATTAGTTTTCAAAGCGGGCTCTCCAACTTTCTATTTTTTATTTTTAATTATTTTTAATTTTTTTAAGAAAGATGATTAATACATCAGATCTTTACATTAATATATCAAATTAGCAATATTAAACTACCAATAATAACAATTTTTTTTTTTTTTTTTAACAAAACTAAACGGCTCTAGCACGTTGTGCGAGACCCCTTAAATTTACCAGTAAACCAATTATGGGTTCTCAATACCTTGTAATTTAATTGATGAAGAATTTTTCAATTATTTCGATTGGTTAAACATTTTTAATTAATCATTCTCGTCTTACACCCCTTTAACTCAAGAGTCTTCGTACCTCATGTTCGTATCCTAGAAACAAGTTCATGTAGCCTAATCAAGATTGAATGTCATGCACGAATGGTTGCGTCCACGAGTACCATGCACGTGCAGCTCTTTCCATATCCTGTCTCATCATTTTTGCTTAAATTTCAAAAAATGTATTGATTGACCTGATAGCTCGAATAACTATGTATCCATTTTTAGGCTTTAATTGGCTTGTGGGACCCTTATAACTAGGGATACAAACAAATCGAGCTTGCTCATGAGCCTGACAAGCCGGTTAGAAAAATATTCGAGCTCGAGCCAAACTTATATGACGTTTGAGTTGAACTCAAGCCTATAATTTTTGTTTGCAAGTTCATGAGTCGGCTCATAAGCCCATTAATTTTTTTTCAAAAAAGTATTATATATATATGACAATATAAATAATTAAAATAAATTATTTATTAAAATAATTAAATTTTTGGAGCTCGAGTTTGAACATGTTACTTGAATATAATAAAATAATCGAGATCAAGTTTGAACAAGAGCTCATGATCTTATCACAAATTCAAGATGAACCGAGCTTGACCACTATATTTCTGGGCTCGTTGAGCTCGAGCTCAAGCTCAAATCTTAAAGAATGATTAAAGCTTGATTGGACTCAACATATTTGCATTCCTACTTATAATAACTCTTACGTATCATATGTTACCTCAGACAAGAACTTCCAAACCAAACATCATGAACAATATAGGAGATCAGTTCTTCAATTCACATAATTAATGTGCCCTATACAGGTTGTGACAAACCTCCAGTGACAGATGATTATACCAAAAAAAAATCATATGATCTTGTGACAAAATCTCCACTGATGGATGACAATACTAACAAAAAATCATATGAGATTTGTTACTTGCTCCAAAATGAGGATTTTCAAGTGAAATCTTTCAATAAGTGTGTTCTCTAATAAGCATCTATAATTATATTGTAGTGTTTCTATATCAGTTGCCTATAAAACGAGATATACTCCAATTATCGGAGTTTGCGTCACTTGTGCAAGTTTAACTGCAAACATTGCTGCCTTATAATAGAATTCTATGACTTAGAAGAGTTTAAAATCAAGTTCATAGAAATTTGTTTCATAATCACTGTTGGTAATGCTATCTATGATCTAATAGATTTGTCAAAGTGCATTGAATGCTTTAGTAAGACAAAGACATTAACTCAAATAAAATTACATGTTTATAGCCACCATCCTCTAGATGAAGTAGCACGGTCTCCTCCTTTTCACAAGAGATGTGCAAGTTTAAATTCTACTGGTAAAGTGTGGGTCTTTATCTACTGTATAATAATATTTATCTACCGCATGGTAGTTTATAAAATTTATCTTGTATTTGGTTCTGGTGTTTGATATTTGAAATATATTGATGTAATGATTAAATGTAATCGCTTCTCTCTCCAAAAAAAAAAAAAAAAAAGAATTACATGTTTATAAGTAGTTTACTCGCCGATTAGTTGACTCATATGGCTAACCTGAAAAACACGATGAAATTATTGGGTAACTTGCCAACCCAAACCTAATCCCACCCAAACCTGGTAAACGTAATAGTTTTTAATTAATTCATGAATAATAGTTGATGATAAAATGCATACAGATACTTTTTTTTTTTTTTTTTTGAAAAAGAAAGTTTTTAGTTGAAAATAGAATGACATAGACTCTTTTAAATGAATTATTGAGTGAAGAAATGAAAAATATTGCAAGTTAAAATGGGTTGGGTTGTGGATTGCGGATTGATGGACTAACAGGTTGAGCTGGTTTTATTTTCAGATCAACATGAGTTGACACGGAAACTGTTCCACTTGGAATCGGGTTGGTGCTTATGGGGTTAAGTATTATTTGAATTGGGTTCGAGTTAAGCAAAATATTATAATTACGTCATACCTCAATTCTTGACACGAACCAATCCAATAGAACACGACTATCACCACTATTCAACATTATTCTAGCAAATTGTATAAATTTTTTATACACTGATTTAGAATATCATCAATGGCTCCCAAGTTAGTGAAAATATTTACTTCCGACGTTTTATTTAGTAAACTGAATATACAGAAATTAAATATGTTAAGAAATAAATACAAGGCATATACTTTGGGGATGGTTAAAAAAAAAAAAGGAAAGAAAACGAAAATTGGAGTTAGCATTGACGTTGAAAGTGAATTGTAAGGCATTGAACGCTAATTACGGCTCACGCAGGTTAAAAAGAGTTGGGTAGTGTGGAAATTTCTTCATGGGACTACAAACGCCCACCGTGGGGCTCGAACCCACGACCACAAGGTTAAGAGCCTTGCGCTCGACCGACTGAGCTAGACGGGTTCGTTGGCAGGAATTCTTTTTAGTCCTCCATCTTGTATGATAGTTTACATAAATGTGGTCTTAACCCCATTCGTCGAATTCTGATGAATCCGATTATTATTAACCAAACAAAATTGGATGCAGCTCCAATTTTACACAAACACACTTTTTTGAGGATCCAAATTGCGTTCATGTACATATAAACGATTGATTACTCTTACTCGTTTAATTTTATTCTATACGTGATCTTATATATTAGAAAAATACTTTCCTTTTTCTTTTTCATAGCAATCAAACTCAGTATTAATTAATTTATGCGTTAAATAATTTTTGTTCTGAAAAATTCCCTCTAATCTATTTATGCATATGTTTTAGCTAGGTGAAGAGGGGATCCGAGCCAATTTGTTGGTGGAGTGCTTGTTTTAAAAAATAAAAATTAAAAATTAGAGCAAAATATAGAGACACCTCATAACT
>JACFYI010002305.1:4012316-4046395 GCA_014898755.1 Handroanthus guayacan
TATTTGAATGAAGAGTGGACCGTGTAGCCTTCGAAACTAATGACAGTTTCGAGAATTATAATCTGCATGCATTTCAAATTCTAGATGCAGTTCTTCTATGGCTACTTTTGACCGTATGACATTGGTTCAACTTGTTATAGAGCCCGTCTTATAGGATATATTAATATTCTGGAGTTGGCGTCTTGCCTGAAGAGTTTGTTGTCTCCTTACTCTGGGTTCGATGTCACTAGGTCAGACCATGAATCAATAAATGAGATTTCCTTTGTCACAAAAGTTTTTAAGTTTTGTTATAGGTTGGGGTTGTGAGAATGTACTACAGGACCTTAATCTCACGCAACAATTGGTAATATGGAAAATGTTGCTAATCATGTGCCAGTTCTGCCTCGCATTCTACTTTAACTGTGGTCATTATGCTTCTGAAATGCATTTGACTTGGAATTTGACAATTAGTTCAACAATATGCAGCTTATGTGTTTGGCGGATCTAGAGTTTGATTATATCAATCCTTATGATACTGCATCTCGAATAAATGCTGTGGTTTTGCCTGAATTCATCACACAAGGAGTTCTATGCATCCTCTTCCTCGTAACAGGGCATTGGGCTATGTCACTTCTCAGTATTCCGTACCTCTACTACAACGTGAGATTGTAAGATAACTTTTAACTTTTGCTTGGATTCTAAATTGACTTCGTCTGAATGAATGTAGGCGCACATCAAGTCCTCAATTTGCTCAGAGCAGCATTGCTTGTTCTATATGAATATAGGGACTGCTCCCTTTTATGACCTATCCATTTATTGTTGATAGCATGCGTTTATCTCTTCACCTATTATCTATTAATGTTTTGAATGAAGCTTTTTCAGAGCTTCACTCAATCCCTTATTTAAAAGTATATGTTTCCAGAGGAAGTAGTTCATTATATTGTAGCAGGCAGCACAGACATGCACGAAACAAATTATATTGCAGCAGGCAGCACAGACATGCATGAAACTTGTTGCATCTCTTAATTTTCCTCGAATGATATGATATGCTGAAACTGCTATAGAAGAAGTTTTGTCAAATCATATAATGTTTATGAAATTAACCATCTTCAGATTTGATAGCACCTTTCAGATGTTTATGCAGTCCGGTCTCATTTACTTAGGGAACGTGTTTGTGCAATTCTTGGTTTGGGGGTTTCTTGGTGGGAAGCTTGAGGGATTAAACGTCAATCCAAGATAGTGATTAGCACATAGATGATGAAATTATTAGGATGAGTAGTTATAGCATATTGAAAATAATATTCTACCAGCGACCTAGCACAGCTTCTGAAAGCCTAGGATCTTGGAATTTGATTACGATCTCAGATTAGCCACTTTCGGATGTTGTGGGCATGTTCGCCGATTTCTGGGACATTTATGTGCTTAGAGAGTTTGTGTTGGAATGATGATATTCACGAAGAGAGAAGAGTGATGCAGACTGAATGGGGGGTTGATTGACAGCTCAGTGCTGCTATATCCTTTACCAAAACAAATATGTAAACAAGACTATGATAACACGTTTTAAAAAAAAAAAATGAAAAAAAAAATGTTATTTAACATGGACTTATAATAAATCAGAAAGCTCTAATTTCTTAAGCATTGCAAAAAAGTAATGGGGACAGGTAATTTTATATAAATCGGTGATATCTGACAAGGATAGGTTCAAAGAAATAGTAAATCTTTAGTACCTAGGCAGTGTTTGGGATAAGTTAACCACATGGAAATGAACTTACCCCTTGACATTGTTCAGAGTTGACATTATTAGGAGGTAGCCAGAGTCGCTGATATAGTAATTGGCCAGGCCATGTAGAATTCGAAAAGTCAGCGGTCGGTTCAGTGGTGCTACTGCATTAATTTTTTATTTGGTATTTTCTTGAAGGTAGCTAGAACTGCGAAAGATCTTGCAATGAACTTGATGTTAGATAAGTTTCTACGAAGTATTGATTTTGGTTGATTTTTGATGGGCTTCTTACATCGAATTTGAAAATAAGTATAACAATTATTTTATGGATGGACATACTCTATGAGTCTTTGCTTGAGTCCTTGTTGCCTACTAGTCCTAATACTTTCTATTGAGAAAGATATGGTACGAACTGGAGCAATCACCATGCCTTTGTACCAGTCATAACCAACTTTTCCATTCTCAGAAACAGTTTGTTTGGCATAGAAGCAGAGTGCAATAGCATAAATTATCCTCGTGCGTAATCTTAATTGATCTGTACTACTCGTATATCTTGTGTCTTAAATATCTGTCTTCTTATTTTCTTGGACCAGGTACCTTCGAAGAGAGCACCTTATAGATGTAACTGAGATTTTTAACTTGCTCAATTGGGAAAAGAAGCAACGGCTTTTCAAGCTAGGTTACATCATTCTTCTTCTCTTCATGTGCTTGTTCTGGTGAGTGAAAATCGTGCAGTCCCTCCATTTACCATTCATCGTCACAAGCTTTTAACTTCTTTGAGCTTCTTAAAGAAACAATACACTAATCGTTAATTCTTTTATTGGTGCAGGTTGATTTACAATGCACTCGAAGACGATGAATAATCACTGCAGTACAACTGTGAGCACTGTCAGCTGCTGATTATGTGGATGGATTGCATTGATAAGCTTGTTAAGTTACATTTTTTTTTTTTTTTAATCTCTGTGACGTGCAACTTAGGTAGCTTTAAGGTTGAAGGTGGGTTCATCCAATCCTTTGATGATTGTAAACCTGTTAACCATATAGAAAATTTAAATTATTTCATTGCTGGTTCACTCATCTTTCCATTGGTGTGGATTTCTCATTTATTTGTTCGTTCCTTTCTTGAGCTCTCTTTCGATCGATTCACTAATTTGGGATGTTGTTTATAACAACTTCAGCACATCCTTACAATAATTTAATTAATGTTTCATGCCTTCTAATTGTGTTTTATTTGTTCCTTTTTCGAAACATCAACAACCGAATTCGGTTACTGGTTCTTTTGTGGCCAGGCCGCCAACTTCCTTAACCTTCTGATACTGGAAGGATGATTTTGCTTAAACAATTTTGAGTTGATGCCAAAATGGCTTAATTGAACATGGAACAACTTGTGGTAGAAGTATAAAATAATTTCTTTCAAAGAGAAATGATTAAAATTGAACAAATGCTCAACAAGCTATTATACATAAAAGGCAATCTCATGCATTGATTGAAATTGAACTCATATCATGTAGGATAATAAGACTTTTACCTTGTCACTTGAAAAATACTGCTTTAGCAAAAGAGCAAAATACTCTACTATTTTGTTTTGAGAAAAAACTACTTAATCAATTTTAACAAATTCTAGAATTTTTAAAGTTTAAAAAAAAAAAAAAAAAAAAACTTTTCTGTTTTCTAATCTTGTGTTTTTAATCTTATGATTGCGACTTATTTAGTCATTTTTTTTCTCATTTTTTATTTTCAACTTTATGGTTGCAGAATATCTGGCTAGAATTTAAGTTAGAGCTCCATCAGACTGAATTCTTAATGACCAAAACAGATCAAATTACGTATTATATGTTTGGAGAATTGTTCAAACCTTAGATAATACAGTAATCTAAACTGCTTATTAGCCACAAAATAATAATTTTTCAGCAGCAAGCAGTTTGCTCAAACACATGCTTTAATTAAAATTTAATAGCTTAAACAACTTGATTACTTAACGAAAGTAATGATTTCTCAGCTTTCAACCAGCAAGCTATCTGAAGCAAAAAAACTAATCGTAGAAAAAGTTCCATCTATCCTTCCAATTTGTGTTTAATTAGATATCATACTGAGGATAAACCAAGAAAATTGCATTAGTTGCATATATTGTCCAAACAACAGCTGGCATAATATGTGAGGGCCTGAGGGATAGAGGAGAAACACTTGAACCCCAATAGTGCACATAACAATATGAACCCAAGTGAAGTTTAGTTCATCCAATTTAGGTACAAATAGAAGCCCAGGAACAAACTCCGCCAAACAGAACTAAGCAGGTTTCTCGTAGGTGTTCTGCTCTCTAAACGACGCAATGGCACTTCTTATCATACCAGCCACATCCGAACGCACAAAGATGTGTGTGCTATCCAAGACATGTATTATAAACTTTTGTGATTGAGGGAGTGAAGCATTCATGTTGATAATGAATTGTGCCATGGGAATGTCGCTGCACGAAGAAAGTCAAAAGTAGATCAAATAAGAAGACACCATTGGCAGAAAAGCACAAAACAGATGTATCTTTATGATCTTTCACATTATATGTTGGTCTTCTGCCACCTAAATGACATCAAAAAATACTTGGAAGAAAAAGGAAAAACCTGGGCAGAAAAATGAATTAGAACTGTTGATGTTAATCACGGCTCAGTCACGCATGTCATCAATGCCTAATTGCTCTTGTAATACTTAGTATCTTCAGTTTTCTAAGAAAATTGTTAAAGGGTATCATAGGTCAAACTAGCCGCGAGGCGGTTTCAGGCAAGTTTCTTTCCAGGCGGAATAGGATGGAGGTGAAAGTGAATGGACAATGAGTATATGATAAATCATCATTAGCAGAGGCAGAAAGCAAGGATACAATATGAAAAAGCAGTCTAATGGTAAAGCAAACATACAGTAGAACTGCTGTCAAAATGGTAATTTACCATGAAATGTATAATCCTTTGATGGCATTCACCATGATCACAGTGTTCTTGAACTGCAAACAGGCAATAAAATTATGGTCAACGTTAGGTTTAACAATATCATACGATATAAGAGCATCCTAAAATATCACAGGGAAGAGAATGTATGTCAACAGTAAATTTAACAATATTATCATACTCAAAGGAAACAAAATTATGATCAATAAAAATATAAAAAAATGCTTGATTGACAGTAGATTTAACAATACTATAATATAAAAGTTTCCTAAAATATAACAGGGCAGCGAACTGTACTTGTTGGCCCCCTAAGGTGCAATGAAGGTAGCCAAAACTTATCCTTCATCAATATATTAGCCATAACTTACCAACATAACTGAGACTCGGAAGAAAATAGTTCATAAGGATGCTATATAACCGTCTTGTCTGTCCCTATTTCACTAGCCCCACTGATGGAGTACATTAAGCTTTAATATAGGACTCCCAACTCCAAGTAGTACTGAAGACAACCTACAGATTGAGTACGACTGTACGAGTCCCATAACAAAAAGAATAGTAAATCCCACAAACATTCTTTCTTCCGTAGTCTAATCATTGAACTCCAAGACCTCTTGCTTGATAGAACAATAGCAAAGTCAAAATTAAGATAAAGTGTGTGAAAAAAGGAATAAATTCCAGAGACATTCCCACTTTTCATATTTTGCATCCATATCCGTTATAGGATTGGATAGTCCCAAAAAATGTGAACTGGCTAATAATTCCATTTTCAGTTAATTAATCAGGTATGATTGATATGATGTTGACACTACAATCACTAAACTGCTGTAACTATTAGATTACATGTACCATGTGTTGCAGCTAGTCAGTACGGCAGTTGACAATCCTTAGATAAAATGTTTGTGCTTTTCACTTATAAACTTAAAGTGAATATCAGGCTAATTCTGATTGCTTTAGAAAGTTCTCCAATATCCTATAAAAACATCAACTGATGGCAGAATGTTATTACCTATGTACTTAGAAGCTAAACATGAAAATTTACCATATGATCTAAAAGAAACGGTATTATTATTGAGAAACTATCTTGCATAAAGGAAAATTTCAGTCATCAATACTAAAGATTGAGGAAAAACCACTTATAACCATGAATCTATCCATTTAATTTCTATAAACCACTCTAATTAAGGAAGAATTTCTAGTGAAAAACCATTCATAACTGCTTACCAATGCTTGTACATGCTTCAAATCAGTAAGTTCAAATATATGCATTTGAGCCTCGCCTTTTCCTGCTTAATTTAGAATCTCTAATTTGATTCTAAGCCGCCTTGATCATGGGCTATGACTCCACTTCGTTTATATGATCCATTCTGATATTCAGTAATCTTTTATGGTGATAGATGTTATGGTTAATTTGGTCAGTTTTACTGCGAAGGGTATTCATACCCATATAATGTTCAATCAGATGTTCATGCCTCCAAAAGCACATATATTTGATATATAGCTGATATTTGGAGAATCGTACAATTGGTTGCAAGCAAAACAACATTATGCAGTTTCAGACAATGGGAAAAATTATTACTTTCTCTAATGAAGTTTTCTTTTCATTTCGCAAGAAAGCTTAACAAGCAGAGTAGGTTGTCCGGATTCTTCAAGAAGACAGTAATCAGCTGTGTTACCTTTCACCAATAAACTAATATCTTTGAATTATCACCCCGTTTTTCTTCTGAACTCGATTTGAAAATAGATTTCAATGGAGATACGAATTTAATTACTTAAAACCCTTAATTAAAACTAGGAGATAGGTCAGAATATTATAACCTGGTTATTTCCTCCTTTTATTATATCTTTTGAAAAAAAAAATCAAATAGAACAAGAATCAATGGCCTTCCTACAGTGAAATTAGTGAAAATATCCAGGAAACTGATCGGCAAACATTCGAAAAGAAACAGAAAATAAAACCCAAAGAACGAAATCCAATAAAAACAGAACACATTGAGCAAAAATCGACCATTACCGAGAGCTCTGAGAGAGAGATTGAATTCTAGATCAGTGAAAACAATACCTTTGATTGTTAATTATAGGGGAACGTTACGGGAACCCGACGGTGGAGGCGTGGATCAACGGCCGGCGGTGGTTGGTTTATCGCAGACCAGGGAAAGAATGGGCGTCAGAGGTGAACAAAACAGCTCCGTGTGTGTGTGTGTGTGTATTATATGTAATGCATTTTTCTTTCTCTGTCGTTTTCAAGTTAGAGGAGTTTTAATATTTAATTCACTATTCATCTAACTTCATCATATCATTTTCTTGAATTATATTGTAAATATACTGGCTATACTCATCTTCTGATTACCGCATAGAAATGTGGTTTTGGTGTTAAAGGCGGCTCATATAGAAGTGGCTTTTCATGGGAAAAATGCGGCCTTGAATTCTTATTCTTCACATTTATTATCTCAATCTCAAAAAATAGAAAAAAATAAAATAAAAAAAAAAATCTTTCTTTATGGTCATTGATGCAAATCTTTCCAACATTGGTGAGATTAAGAATTGCATTTTAGTTTATGGATGCTTACCCATCATTTTTTTAGGCTCAATGAAACTACAAAAACACACTTATAAATGAAATATTATAATAACACTTCGTATCATTAATTTACACAATTGAAAATTTAACAACACATGGACAACTTTACAAGTAGATCATCTAAACAGAAGATCTAAATGTAATGTTTTAGTTCATATGTTAAATTTATTAGGAAATCAACTTATAATATTGCAGAAGTTCTGTTTAATTTTTCGTTAGTTAAATTAAAAGCAAGGATATTACTGGAATTTTTCATGTGAGTGCTTTTGGCAATTGGGTAATTATCCTTGGTTTCTTACTCCTCGTCATCTTCTGATTTTTTGTTGAGATTGATCAAAATCTTGTCCGTTTTCTTTACCTGATCAATTGATCAAGCCAAGTGCCAAAGTTAAATGACAATAATTCTTATATATTGCACATGCACACAACCTTCGAGCTTTCAATTTAAAACGTTGAGGCATCTCCAATAATCTTCTTCTTCTTCTTCTTCTTCTTCTTCCTCTTCTCCTCCTCCTCCTCCAATAATCTTCTTCTCCAATATTCTTCTTCTTCTTACTCTTTTTTTTTTAACTAATCACATAGGTTTCAAGCAATCCCGAGCCGTTGAATTATAAATTCATACAACAAATACAAATTATTTAAATTCAAGTGATCAAGAGTTAACTGATTGTTCGTCATAAGAAAAATGCATAGTTTTATCATAACATTATCTGCTCATCAGCAGCTACGTATGTTAAACTCTATAGTTTAAACTATAATATGAACAACCATTTCATTTGGGCAGGATATTTGATAAATATACATCAATTATGTCCAGATAAAAAGAAGAAAAACAAAAATACAATTATGTTTTATTATAACGTCCTTAGCTATCATTTCAATTCTTTTGCTCGCTATTTATTGATAATAAACATTGAACTTAACTCACCACAAAACTCAGTTCAAGGAGTGAGAATTATTCAAGACCATATATAAAGACCACAAATCTATACATGTGCCTTACCATGTGAGATTCTAACAACACCTCGCACAGGCTATGGGCTAGACATATGGAGCATATCGTAACATGAAACGAGTGACCTAAAAACACTCGGTGACCCAACATCAGAAACAAATCTGGCTCTAATATTACATTGAAAATAAACATTGGATCTAAGTTATCCCAAAGATAAGGATTGTCCAATACACCATACAAAGAGAGCCATTATTTATGCCCTTTACCAATTACCAATGTAAAATTCTGACACTATTGAGAATAATTCTCCATCAATGATTCTTCTCTCCATCCATTGATGACCTTAGCTATAAACTCTTCTATTCTACTCTTCAACTTTTCATCATATAATTCTTCTTTTTCGTCATCTGAAATATAACCATCTGAATCATAAAGATAAGCATCTTCATCATCATCTTCATCATCATCATCATCATCATCATCATCAATATTGCTTGTCATTTCATCCATTAATCCCTCCAATATTTCTTGTTCTTCATTATTTTCATAAACAAACCCAAAAAACGCCATAATTCCATCGAAATCTTCTGCTGATTTTCTGTCACGCTTGAAAAATATGACAGAAATGATAATATTGGACACTGAAAATACAAAAATGGGACTCCATAAAATTCCATTAGAATTGCTACGTAGTGAAACACAGATCGAAATTATGAAAAACAGAAATACGATAAGTTCCCGGCCAAACTTGATCATAACCTGAATATTTTTGCACTGTAAGAAAGAAATATGAATGTTTTGCTTTCTGATGTTGTTCGTATAATCCTATTTATAGATTATAGATTGATTATATTACAAGCTGCAGCAGATTTTCCTGGAAAATCGGTGGAAATAGTATACTAATTCTTGGGATACAGCATTCGATATACGCAATCGAATGTGTTATAATATTTCTTTGTCTTCATTCGTAGTTTCGAAGAAAGAAATTTCCTGGCATTTTTCTGATTGTCAACTCTAATTCTAATTTCCATTTTCGGGCAATACAAGTGTATTAAAATAAGGAAAAAAGATATTACAATCTTGTAGGCAGGCGGCAGGCGTCACAAGGCTGCGGTAGCACCTAGGCCTGAATTAGCTTAAGGTAAGGTAGAATCTAATTGACTTTGTGAATTTTTCAAAGACATATAATGTCATTAAGGTGTGACCCACTTAAAAAAAAAAAGGGCAAATAAAACGTTCGGAAAAAAAATAAAAAAAGAGTTTCTAATTAAGTTATTTGGAAAATTTTTGTAATTCTATACACATAAATTTAATTAGCAAATACCTATTCATATTCAAAATTTTTGTTATTAATTTCAAATTCAGCGGGCTTGAGCCAATTCGATTATATTTAGATTGAACTTTGAATTCATGAGCTCGAACTTAATTATATCTATATCTCTTCATGAGGTGTCTTTTCAGTGATCAGAAAAAGGATATGTGATTTTGGGAGAATGAATTGAAATAATAATAAACAAAAACTAAAGCACCAAGTGGAAGTCAAACCTGAGACAGTGAATATAGAAAATTAATCAAATTAAAGTAGGTTAATGCATAAGTTTCAGCCCCATAACCAAGAGGTTAAGAATTCAAATTAGTTTCAAATATAGTTTGTTAGTTATTATATTTGATATTCATTTTAGGTGTAATTTACTAATGTAATGAAATTCTTTTATGGATAATGAAATTAATCATTCCTAAAAAAATATACAACAATGAGAGGTTAATAATGAAATAGTATTATTGTTATCATAATGTAAAGAAGACTTGAAATTAGTTTATTTTCCTCTCTACCAATATTAAGTAGCATCGACTTCTCCTTAAAATCTCCCTTAAGTGGAGATCAGGGATTCAATCCCCATTTTCAAAAGATTGAAAAAAAAAAAGAATTTCTTTTCTTATCCAGTTGTTTCATTATTTTTCCACACTTCCTTTAAGCTTGAACTTATTTGTGATTTCTTAACCTGTATCTAAAACTTGAATTTTAGGGGAAAAAAATGTTAAGAAAATCCTTTTTGTATTTCAAATAAGGGAAAATTGCACTTTTAGTCCCAAAAGATAGGTCATTTTGCACTTTTGGTACCAACGTTTTCACTTTTGATATTTTTAGGATCAAATGTTTGATTTTTTAACACTTTTGGGACACTATACCATTTTTTGTCCAAATGTTAACAGCAGTTGCGCGCGTGCACCTCACCATTTCAATATGCAAGTTTGCAACTAATATATTGATTGATGTGAAAGTCAAAATTGGGAGGGAAAAAAAAAAAAAAAGAAAATGTCAAAGGTGAAATTGCAATTGAAGATTTCAATTTTTTTTTTTCCCTATCAAGGTAAATAACACTTGTGACCACATAATATAATTTCTGCATTAAAATTTTTCATATGAGGCAAAAAAAAAATCTTTTTATTTTCATTATTTTTAAATATAAAATATGTGCGTATTGGTCATATGTTTTTAATGCAATAATATATTAAATAAAACAATAAAAAAGATTTAATATTTTTTCTTTGTCTCTTCACTGATTTAGTATTTTTTTAGGCACTCCATTCCTCTTCCAATTATATGACTCCAACTTCACATTTTTTTTAAATTTGGTACTTCATATAACAAATACAATTAAAATAGTTACATAGTTAATAAATACATGATCAAATAAAAATAAAATATAATGAATTAACTTTATTTTGGAATCATGTGCAAAATTTGCAATTAATGAATTAACTTAAAAATAAAATATAATGAATTAACTTTATTTTTTCTTATTTGAAATTTAATTTTAGAAAATTATTTTTATTATAATATATATTTAAAATTTGCAAGTAACTTAGTCTTTTGGATTTTATATATAATACAAAATATCGACATATAAATAACGCAATTTTAAATTGATATTGGTATTATTTTAAAATTTTAAATTTTTAAATTTTTATTATTTTATAGTATTTTATTTATATTTAAATTTTTTTTACACCACATATAAACTTGCAAGGTGGAGTACTTCTTTTAAAATTTATTTATTCGTAGATTCATTTTTAAAAAGTTGAAATATAGTTTCATGTCAAGCTGTCATCATAGTTTGAAAATAAAAAGTAATATTTTATTAAAAATTTTAATTATTTAAAAATTGAAAATAAAATATTTTTTTTGTTTACACGAATAAAAATTTTGAAAATCTTTATTATTTCTAATCTAGTATTTGTATTATTCTATTTTTTAAAATGCTATTATTTATATTTGGATATTTTGTATTATGTATAAAATTCATATTCATACCAAACTCCTAATATTCATTTTCTTGATAGTTTTCCACTTTAATTAAACTTCCATGATATTCTTTTTTTTTTCGAATTGAAATTTAAAAAAAAAAAAAAAAATCCTGTTGGCATTAATTTATTTATTATATATGAATATTGTTGTTGCTTTGACACTGTGAATCATATATTATAATCTAATATTATATAAATATAATAGATTATATATATGCATTATTACATGTTAATTTTTATTATAATAGAGAAAAATAGACGCAGATAATATTTCATGACCAAAATATTAATAATAATCAATACTTATTTGAAAAAATATATGCATTATTTTATAAGAATAAAAAATTTTATTATTTAATTAACTATCAAGAAATCTTGCATAGAAATTTGAAATAGAAAAATGTTATTATTTTAAAAGAATAGAAAAGGTTATTAATTGATAAATTAATTATTTGGATGGAAGTGTTACACACGCGCGCGTTTCCATTAAATCTTGGACGGAAAACGTTAAGATGTCCCAAAAGTGTTAAAAAATCAAAGATTTGGTCCTAAAAGTGTCAAAAGTGAAAACGTTGGTACCAAAAGTGCAAGATGGCCTATCTTTTGGGACTAAAAGTGCAATTTCCCCTTCAAATAATATAATTTTGTACTCCTATTTTTGTACTTCCGATATTTCATTTTCTATTTCTCACTAGATCCAAACATAATTTAAAAGTTTCAACTTGTTATGAAATTTTAAAACTAACTTACACCTATTTTAATTAATAAGACGAACACTGATGATTTAATTTGGTCGTTGCCTTTTGGACTCTCCAATACAAAACAAAAATTTTTGCATCAAATAATATTCTCATAGAAAATCAAATTTTTATTTCACTAAGGACATTTATTAGTTTCCAAAACCATAATTTGAAAACAAATAATTTTAAATTGTTCATAAAATCATTTGATTGGAACACAAGTGTAAAAGGAACTTAAATAACAATGTCAAATGCGAGCAGAATTTAATGATTTTTTCAATTTTTTTTGGCCGTCCTTTAATTTCTTTATCTACAAGCAATTTATCTACTACTTTCCCGTGAAATTTCTCCCACTGACGGAAAGTAAATTATCATTAAGAACTTTGAAAAACTTATCCATGTGCTGACAATTGTTGTTTTCAAAATTACAGTTTTAATGGATAAAATTTACTAGCTACGTTAACATTACAGGACATTTAAATAATTATTGCTTTTACAAGCTAATGTAAATAGAAAATAATAGTGATGGAAAGTAGTTTGCTATGATTCCATCCAATAATAATACATAATTTTTACAAGAATAGCGGAAAATCCATCGTGACTTTAGCCGACGTGGGTATTTTATTTCAATGTAACCATGATAAATAATGTTTTCATCTCAATTTTTTGTATCATTAGCTATCACATCTATCACGACTTTTAATTTTGAGTTATTGAATTCTACTTTCACTATCGCGACTAATTTTTTGGATGCAAATATTTAATATTTTTACAGTAAATTTCTTTCAAGAAAAAAAAAAAGAGCATTTAATTTCTCATAAAAAGATTACAATTTTAAATCATCCTTGTATTACCTTTTTTTTTCCCCCTTCGAACTATATTTTTTTTATTGCATTAAGCTATAAAATAAATTTAATTAATCATGACCATTAGCATTAATACAACTATGGTGACAAATTCACTACTGCAACTCATGTTCAAAATATAGAAACTGCCCCACTTGTCATTCTTCCTTTATTTTTTTTTAAATAAAAAAGGACCTAATTACCTAGACACCTGTTATTTCTTTATTTTCTTTATTTTAGATTAATAAGATATTCAATGAGTGTAGTGGAAGAAAAGATTTTTTTATTTTTATTTTTATTTTTATTTCCCCCTTTATAGTGCCAATCTCTTTCTAAATGATACACCTTCATTTAACCTAGGGCTAGAAAGATAAACAAGGAACAAATGTGGTGAGTGAATATAGGAAGGGAATTAGTGGGTATTATTATGACTAATCATTACAATGAAATTGCTAAATGCTTTCTTACCAAAAAAGAAATTGCTAAATGCTTGTAATTATGTATGTTGCCATATATTTTATTCTATCATTTTGTTGCGTAAAGCAAGAGTATTTCGGCTAAAAATTGACAATCATATGGTCGTAATTATCATGTGAAGATTTTAATTGGAATGATTTTGATGTTCATATACATGAGAGAAAGTATTAAGATGAATTTAACATTTTTGCTAGTCATATTAATGACATATTCTATTATATACCTTTTTATGAATATATGCATTTGTTTTCCAAAATTAAGAGAATACAATATGCTTTTAAAGTATACTTCTGTTTTAGAACACTTTTTGTGTTTGTAACTAATTTTGAAAGGCACTTTTCTAATTACGAGCTATTAGAGTTCTTTTATATATATTTTTTTAACTTGTTTTTTGTGTTTGAAAACTGTATGTATACTATAAATTTTGTAAAATTAAGTAATAGTAATTTATAACATGATAATATGTGATATATTAATCAATAATAATTTATAATCTCACAATATGAAGTATTGTAATGCACACGAGGTCAACTTTGTACATCTATATTGAAATTTTCAGATAGCAAAAATTTTTAATTATAATCTGCTTTCGGTAAAACTAAATTACCATAGTTTAATTTAAATGAGATTATTTATATTACTAAATCAACTATTGCACAAAGCGGGGCAACCGAAAAAAAGAAAGAGGAGTAGAATATGAGGTGTTGTAATGTGGACACAGGCAACTTTGTGCATTTACATTGAAATTTTCAAACATTAAATACTATTAATTATAATTTGCTTTTTTAACTTTCAGTAAAAATAAATGACCATGGTTTAATTTAAATGAGATTATTTGTATTACTAAATCAACTACTTTAGAGTCCCAATAGTTTCCAAAGAGGGGTAACGAAAATAGAAAGGGAAGAAGGAGAAGTTACCTAGTCAGAATTAGCCAATTTTACCAAGTACAAACCACAGACGCTAAAAAGAAAATACGAATTTTACTGCGGGCAGTGAAAAAAGAAAAACCCTAGGGTGAAATACGGGTCTTAACAGCAATCATCCTTTTCTTTTTTCCTTTTTTTTTTCTTTTTCTTTTTTTCCCCCCTTCAACAAAAATAATCAATATATCAAGCAAGGGCCAACTGAAACAACAGATTCTAAAGCAACACTAGACCAAAAGTAGAAATACATAAGGTTCAACTTGGGAGGCTAAATTGTACAAAATCTAAATAGTTCTACGACACAAACCTCGTCCGTAAATTGGAGCGTTGATGCCAATGTTGTCAGTAAGAAATGTGTTCAAACAATTGAAGAGTCTATGCATACTAGCCAGGTAAAGTTACGTTGATGTCCGTGGGCTTATTCCTCGACTCGGAGGGCATTGAAGACCAGCTATCTCCACGAAATGAAGGGGATGTATGATACGAGTCTTCGATTGGTGCACTAGAGATTGGAATAGCAGCAGCTGGTATGATGTTCATGGAATCGGGTTTGGGTTTCTTCGTCTTCTGCTCAAGCTGGCTACCCGCTAGAAAACTTCCGACCACAATCTAGTTCATAGAAGTACAATGACTTAAAGATTACCGTAGTAAATGAAATTGTAAATTAGAGAGTCTTATAGGTTATATGGCTCTTGCATTCACAATCTTCAGAATGCATGAGAAGGTGTTTGGCATTGGTTCTACTTTGTAATGCAATGATTTTCATATAGATCCGTGGAAGTTAGTCGTAAAACTGAGTAGTTAAACTTTAACAATGATAAAAAGCTAATAATGGATGTAAGGAAAATAAGTTCTTTTTCATGGCTTTAACGATATGAATTACTGAATTGTCCCAAAAATAATACTCCCCCACTTTATCAATTAAGGATAACAAGGTATTTTGGCAGAAAACCCGAAGTAGAATCTCAAAATACCTCATGAGATGCTATGAGATTCAAGTAGATTTTAGCTTAAGTTCTTCCTAAGAAAAGCCGAATTCACTTTACTAAATACCCCCTAAAGCATTTACAAAATACTAAGGCACTGTCAAACACCCTCGGAATGACAGAAAAAAAAAACTGAAGAGAGAAATGGTACCTGCACAGGACTGGCGGCTACCAATAAGCCCGCAACTCCACCACCAACAACACGGCCATCGGGACTAGCCAAGGAAACACTCATGCCACCGGATCGGTTTCTCATTCCTCCACTCTCAGAAGGCATGAACGATCCAGTCAACGACAGTATCTCAAATCGACCCTGAACGACAACAGAACCAATAAGATAACAAGATGAATTTAAATATATCTGCACTCAGACATTTAAACAAGCTAAATGGCAAGAAGCAGCATTGTCTATACAATGAAAAAACTGGTAGAGAATTGGCTGAAAGGTTTCGACATTCAGTTTCTGACTAATTAATGTGGTCTCTCTCCCAAAATTGAGAAATTTCACAAGTAGAAAAATTAGAATGAGAAACATTAACTTAATGAGTGTTGGGCTGAGCTTATTCGAAACATCTTATTAGCTTCTACATCTTATAATATGTTAGATCTCATTTTAAAAATAAGCTGGTGAAGTATTTGAATAAAATAATATCTTGGAATTCATCAGACGTTAGTGATGGCAATTTTATAATTAATATTGGTTAATATCGAAATATGTTAGGACATCAAAGATAAGTTAAGAATTCCATTCCTTATTTTGGGAGGCCATAACTTATAAGCTCCTTTATCAAAGATTATCCTGAACACTTTATAACATCTTATAAACCCTAATACATCTTATATAACACGTTTTTAAGAGCTTATAAGCCCAATCAAACACCCTTTTAGAATGATCTAACTGGAGTCATTGTGACACTTCAGCTAAATATCAAAGCTACTTAGCCAATCCCAACAACATTATATTTGGGAAGAAGAACTAAAAGAAAAAAGGTGACCTATCTCCGATCTCCATTGTTTGCTTTACTAAACAGAATATTAGTTGGCAAAATTCATCAAATTAAAATTTCAATTGCATGCATCAATTACGAAAGCATCGACAAAACAAGTCTAACTATAGCAATTCACTCAGTCAGCTACTTATTATGAATCACTACAGATGAACAGAATTCATCTAGAAGTCATAATATGAGAGACAAGAATTTTATAGCCCGAATTAAAATTTGAAATAATGTTCAATGTAATGAACGCCACAGAACAGGGAAAGATGCATTTTCTCGCAGACAGAGAATTAAGTCAACCAATAGAATAAGTCAAATAAAACATAATCCTTTGGAGCACCTCATATGTCAATGTACCACCAGAAGAATCTGGCTGACGAAGAGTTACGCTTGAAATTACACCATTCGCTGAGAGAATGCATATTGCTCGAGGACCTTGTTGTGAGAAAGATATAACCTTCATTGTAACATCCTATAAACAAAAAAATAAACTCATTGATCCCCTGAATTTCAACTTTCCATTAATCAGAGGTATGTATCACAATTTCACCTCTCCAGCATTGACGGTGATTATATGAGGTGTAAAATTAGCACCAACAGAACATGAAACCCATTCCCCTGCACCCAAAAAAGAAAAAAACGAAGGAAAAAAAAAATTATTGAAGATCAGCTTAGTCTATGATATGGAGAATATTTTCCATCTGCAATCAATTCGTTCGCACAAGCTTAACAACCACAACCAATATACAGTACGCAATGAATAGAATAAAAAACATTCAACCTAGAATTATATATAAACGGAGCTTCAATTGTCTACATACATCACCAACCGAAATTATTATGGAATCTCTCAGTCAACTGAATATTGTTTATCTTTTATTAGAGTTCAAGTACATTATGACATGTGCCATCAAGATTACCAATCAAAACTGGATTTTAGATAAAAGACAATGAATTATGAGCACATTTTCCAGTCAACAACTCTCAAGACAAGAGCACATGGACTTTTGTCTTAACATTAAAAGCGGGATTTTTCAAGACATAACACAGTCCCACATTCCAGTTGCTCAAAGTTTCAAGAATATAATGGTACTGGACTATTCAGAATGCCAAAATTCAACAAAAACATCACTCACTTTGCAAGAAAGCAACACTATTCCATATATGAAGACAGTGGTAAAATTAGCAAACAATGACTTTTGTCCCTTAACCTCAGAGATCAATACTTAAACCATTTCTACAAGGTCTTTCAAGAAGACAACTCTCAAGCCAGACCCTTCTCTCCAAAAGGAAAAAAAGTGCACAATAATGTCCAAAATTTCAAGATTCCCTCTTTTCCACACCAACCCCAAAAAACACGTATGACTCTTAGAACTACCCATTTGCCACAAGATCTTAGTTGGCGCTTCTATCACAGGTCCCACTACTTCAATTCAACATCATGTGTTTATATCTTCCTACAAGAAGCATTGAGTGTAGAGTTCAGACAACATAAACATATGTGATATGGATCACTTCATAAAACAATGCTTCATGGACATGCATGCAATAACACACAAACAGAGACAAATTAAAATTGAAAATTATCATTCCATTACCCATACTCTCAGTCTCCATTCTCGGTACATGAAGCTTCGCAGCTGAGCCAACCGATTTGACTTTTCCCCGCTTCTCCACGGCGGAGAAGTCGATAACCGGTGGGGGGGCTGAGGAGGAAATCGGCTTAGGTGAGAGGGCAACAGCCACTGAGCCATCAGGGCCGTACTTCCTAGGTCTGCCCCTCTTCTTCTTCAAGGTGGCGGTACCGCCCACTCCGCCGGCCGTGGACGGCGGAGTGACGGAAACTGGTGCTGGAGTCACAGTGGCAGTTTGTGGCACTGATCCAGTGACCTGAGTTGGGTTTTCTGTAGTGTTCCTAGGAGCGACATGGTACTCTGACGGAGCATCTGATCCCACCACTGTTACTCCACTGCTACTCAAAGTATTAGTACCTTCCATACTTCAAACTCCAAGAAAATAAGTTGCTATCAACTTTCTTCAAAACCCCATTATCTTCGTCCTCGACTCCAAACCACCACAAGCTTTCAAGATTTCTTGAATAATTAAATGAACAGATGACAAATAAAGGGAAAAGAGAATCCCTCAAAACACAAAACCCATTCCCAGGAATTTAGCAAGATTCAGCGTCGTGGTATAAGTTTAATTAATTCTTCACTGAGCGGAAAAAAAAAGAAAAAAAAAAAGAACTGTAAGATCAAAGTTAAAACAAGTTCCAGCTGTTCATTTCTTGAAAAATAAATATGTTCTGGATATCAGAGAAGAAGCAGAGCTAGAAAAACAAAATTAAAAAAAAAAAAAGAAGAAAAAAGGAAAATTGATAGGGACGAACAAGGGATTTCTGGAAAAACAGATTTGATTTTTAGAGAAAAAAGTAAGATTTGGAAGAAAAAAGATTGAATTATTTGGCTTGGTTTTTTTTTTTGATGAAATGGGAAAAATGAGGTTTTGAGAGTTAAAAGCTAATTTAGTTTCCCTAACTTTTCTCAGATTGTCCGAATTGCAATTTTAAAAAAATGGTAAACAAGGATAGGAAAATATTAAATATTGGTGTCATTAATTGTTAATTATTCGAAAGCAAGGAAATTATGTATTTTGGTTAATAAAATGGTTGGAGTCCGGTTGGAAAAAAATAAATAAACAAATAAAAGAAAAATTAAAGAAAATAATTGTGGTTGGGAAAAGTGAAATTAGGTTGCCAAGGCATGAAGACAACCATCACTCTCTTTATTAAAAAAGAGAAAAATAATTATTATATACATTATACATTACATCTGTATGCATTTATCAATTGCCAATTACTAAATAAATACCGTTGTCCATTGGGATACCAAATACAGACAAAAAGGAATATGAACGGCAGAAAAGAGGAAAAAGAAAAACAAATTAAAATAAATATAAACTCTATTTGCTACTTATTATAAAGCTCAACCTTTTCTTTCTTCTTTTCTTTATTTATCATAAGTATATTTATAGAAAAAAGGATAATTACAACAATCGATCCAACTGTTTGGCGTAATTACGAATAGATTTCTTTGATTTTGAAAAATTACGTTCAATAGATGTCTGTTGACGATCGGGATATTAAATGTAATTTTCCAATCTCGACAAGATTTTACTTATAATTACATCAAATTTTATGAGAGACTGTCGTAATTATCCCTATATAAATAAAAAATTATTTCACTATAGATTTTTGAAATAAACAAATAAAGTTTGCTTTGTCACTCTCAATGAGCTCCGTCCCAAAAGTGATCCGCCAATAGGAAATGTGTTTGGCTACCGGGAGTCAGGTGGCTCATAGATACTTCATGCCCTTGGATTTTCTACATGGCACAAGGTTCATGTTTCCAAGAAGTTAAAGATATTTATCAAATTCATAATAATGAATTTATTGTGTTTAATTGTATAAATATGAGTTACCATGACTCCTAAATTCTTTGAGCTGTTAATATTAGAGGCACAATATAGTCAGGAGCTTCACTACAAAACCCACTTGTCGAATAGGATTGAAAGTCGGTCTTAATAATTTGATAGTGCTGAGTGGAAGAACCATTGCTCAGCAAATAAAACTTACTCTAAGGATAACAGGATGATATTTTCCAAGAGCTCGCAATAACGGGAAAAGTTTCCACTTTGATGTCAACTCTTCGCCACTTGGGGCTGTAGTATGTCCCAAGGGTTGGGCTATTAATTCATCTGTTAAAGCGATACGTGAGCTAAGTTCAAAAAGTAGCGAGATAGTCCAATTTATATCTAATTTAGACTTGATTTCAAGCTTGCTGAATTTGTAAATATAAATTCAAAATCAAGTTACAGTCATAAATATTCAGAAATTTAGTTAGGCTTGTCTGTAGACCTATTTGTTTAGTGTCCGTTTGTATTTTTTCTAATTCATATTTTGGCTTTTAAATTTATTTAATTCTAAAAATTATTTGAAATTTTTTTGGCACTGAATTATTATAGCAAATCCAAAACCGTCAATTTGTTAGGAGCGGTGGACTTTTTACATGGCATTAGGTTTATGTTCCCTTTGAAACTGAGGATATTAAATATGTAATAATAAAGTTATTTTATTTAGTCTGGGTGTGAGTTACAAGAACTTTTCGAATTCTTGGAATTATTAATATTGCGCAGAACTAGTGGAAATTTTTTAACTCAAAAAATTTCAACTTAAATTTGAACATGTTAACCCTGTAAATTTATATTTAAATTGAAAGTGGATTCATAATTACTCAAAAATCAAACTTGTAGGACTATGCAGCGCCCACTTGAGCTATTTTTATAATTGTTATTGTGCATTTCAAACTTATGTAATATTATTTATATAAAGAAACTTGTCTAATATTTGAACTTTTTTAGCTACAAGTTATTCTATTAAATACATATACTTTCACTTTCACTTATTATTATTATTATTATTATTATTTTTCCTCTCATTTTCCGTGTGAATATTTGAAAGTTCCCAATTTTCTACATATAGCTAGCCAACAAAAAATACACCTAAGACAGGGGGAAAACATAAATAAATAAATAAATAAATAACTTTTAACTATAATAAGGGCAAGTAAGTAATTATTCATTTATTAAAAATTCATAAAATGGAGACACAAGTTGGAAGATGGACTAACAGTCCTCAAATCCAACTTTATCCACATGGTACGAAATATTGTTGTCTATCCACAAACTTAAAATTTGAGAATGCCCCACTTTTTGCCAAAACCTATAAAGGTAACCAACTTGTAGATTTTTCCTTTTTTCCTTAGTAATTTCAGACGTGTGACCTATGTTATGTTTACATTTAAAAAATTTGAAGTGCGAACTCATATTATTTGAAATGTGATTTTTTAACTTTTCTAATGAAATTTAAAATTCAAACATAAAGCAAATAAAAAGGATTCACAATTCACGTTTTTGAATGATAATTAACATCACGTTCATTTTAGGTGATTACTTGGTCCATCACCAATATAAAGGTTCAATTACATCAAGGTATTGTCTAATTATTACATATTTAGTGTGACTTTTGTCTTGAAAAAACGTTTATCTGAAATATGCAAATAGATAAAAATATACAATATTTAGAAATTGTTAAGGAGGATGGAATATGACTCTTGACATAAATCCCACAAATTATTAATCGTCATTATCATTTTCTTAACTCAAAAAAGATTTTCAAGTCAGCTGTGATAAATAAATATTTCCTATAAAACAATTTTCATTCACCGTGAATAATTAATGAGCAAATATTACTAATGATCCCAAAAGTTTTCATTTTTTCTCACTTTAGCCCCCTCACATTTTATTTTTCACTTTAGAATTTTTAAACTAATAAATTTATACTACTTTGATCCTTTAGTCAACTTTTCAACAACTTTTTGCTGGAAAAAAAACTTACGTCAATATCACTTAAGGGAAAAAATATCATTTAAGTAAGAAATAAATAAAGAAAAAATATCTAAACAAGAAACCTTAAAAATAACCAACATCCTTTGCAAAAAAATGTCATTTAAGTAAGGAATAAATAAAAGAAAAAATATCTAAATAAGAAACCTTAAAAATCACCAACGTCCTTTGCATTCACGTGATAGATAACGTTTCTATTTGTTATTATTTGTAGAATCTCTTATTTCAAAAATAATAATTGTGCCCATTTTAAATAGAGGGTAATGCTAGGGTGGGTCCTTTTTCGAGCAAAATTAGCCAGAAAATTGATCAAAAGACCAAAGTGATACAAATTTCTTAATTTAGAGACCCTAATATCAAAAATAAAAGATCAAGGATTAAAGTGAAAAAAATTAAAAATGAGGAACCACTATTGACATTTACCCATAATTAATTTATCATTTTAAAATATTAAAGAAAATCAGCAAAAGCCATTTATTCGACCGAAATGGAGTATTCAAGAAGAATATAATTTTCTATATTTTCTAGTGGCTTTTGGCTTTTAGACTTTTGTAGGACTAATAATTCGTGCAATAATTAATTCACGAAATCAAATAAAATCAAAATTGGCGTGCAATTAAAAATGACTTATATTCTTTTGCTTTATATAGTAGTAAGATGTAAGCAATAATTAAATATTTATTTAAAGTTTATAATTAAGCAAAGTGGTACTATCTTACAAGTGCAATAATTTCTATATATTCGAATTTTATTATTTTATTTAAAATTTATAGCTTATTGTAGGGGACCACGCGTATTGACCAAGGCAAAGCGATGGAACCCATATGCGAGTCCCATAACAATGATGCATGACACCTATATAAATAAATAAATTAAATTAATTAGTCCTAATTAACATAGTTTATATAAAAACAAAAATGCATAATATAATATAATTATAATATTATAAAGTTGTTTTAGATAAGAACGATGCTTTTTATAAGAATTGTTTAGCAATAAAAGATTATATAAATACAGTCACGACGAGTAGCATCGAAATAATATTAAAATATGTTTCATTTTTTTTATTTCTTTTATTAATTATTTTTTAATCTTGTTTTTTTCTTGTAGTATCCACAAATTTTGAACCACCCCTGTCAACCTCGCAAATTGTATTATTGGAATTAAATAATTTTAATATATATTTCTTTAAATATTGATTCGTATGGACGGTTATATATTTTTAATATTAGGTATATTTTTATTTTTTTTATTCTACATTATAATATAGCGTAACTTGATTAAGAGTTGTGATGATGTTGTAGTTTTCTATTGATAAATTTCGCATAAGGTAGATAAATTATATATATATATATATATATTTTTAATTAAATGAGGTACAAAGTCATATTTGCTTTGTGAACATATACTAAAATTCTAGTTGTTGTTGGTAATTAGTAGAAAATTATATAATACATAATGTCGATGACTATAGTTGAAAAGGAAGTTTAGCTAGGTGTTGTTTAGTTTAGATGTGTATTAAAAATATTTATATTGAAAATATTGACATATTTGCTTAATTATTTCTCAATACTAGTGTTACAAATGCGCGAATAATGCATGAAAATTAGTTGTTATTTTTTTGCAATATGTATGAAATAAGTTTATAGATACATGTACGCCATGCTTTCAAAATTGTGTTTTAGCAATTGAAATAAAAGCAAAAAAATTAAATAAAATAATATTGCTGATAAAATATTAATTGGTAATATAAAATGACTAATTATACAAATATAAATTGATAACTATTATTTGAACATAATGATGGCTTTCCCTAATTAACAATAAGAAGGATTAATATCCAAGTGTCACTTTTTGGAGGGAAAATGCTAAGCATTTTTTTTCTTGCAATTCAAATATAAAATTCGTGCTTTAATCTTTGTATTTTTGCATTTTACTATACATTTTCCTCACTAAATTTCTTGATCCAAGAGTAGCATTAGTGGTACATGTATAATGATGACGATAATAATCATCAAATGACAATAACAATTGCCACAAAATCATAACATTTTTGTTATCACCATATATTTGCATCATTAATTGTTATAAGAACTTAAATAAAATATAGAAGAACTTAAATAAAATCATGTACTATTGTGGAGTAAAAGAAAAACTTCCTGTCACTTTACATATATAAAAACATATAATTAGCGATAATTTTTTATTTTTTATTTATATATTATAACCTAACACCTTATCTCTACTTTTTACTAAGAATAAAGTAAAATAATAGCAATCAGTAATGGCAAATTCCAAATCCAACCCAAATTTCTATCATCAAGTTGTAGAATGGAAGGAACAAAGTTCTGCCAATTTTTATCTCACAAACTAATTACAAACTATCCGGATTGTACAATTATAGATTTGAAAATATTCTTCCTTATATTTATTTAAAACTTTCTGGATATATTTTATAAAAGGATATATATTTTGAATACAAAAGTAATTATAATAAAGGGATTTATGATTATACTAATGACTTGATTAGAGCTTAATTAGCCAAAAACTAAAAGATTAGGTTCCTTGAGTTGATCACAAATAGTGAACCATACCCCAAAGTTGTTGCTTTACTTTTGTATAACACATGACAGAATGTTATACCACCTCTATAAATAGGGATGGATGTGTTTTGGAGCATTAACAAATGAATATAATTAAAAGCTCTTTTTTCAAAGAAAAGTTACATAAGTTGGTAGCCTAAAAGTACTATAATGCTCGCAACTTCCAAATTAAATTCATTTATTCAATTTAATATGTCACCACTCAACTTAGATACCATTCTCATAAAGTGGGGAAGATATTTCTAATATTTACCATATTCAAAATAGAATAATTTTTTTTAGGAAAATGGAAAAAACACTTTATGTACTTGGAAAACATTATATGCCTATGTCGGGTATAGTGTTGCATATGGATTCTTAATTCTTAAAAGTGATGTTTTAGAAGGCAACATCATGATAGAATCCAAGAAAATCTAAGGAGGTTTTTGAAAACATCTATCCTTTGAGGCCAATGTTAGGTTATATTTATGCTTCTATTAATTGTAAGGATGGTAGATTGCTCTTTGGCTTCTTGAAGTTGTATGGTGCTCTCATTTTTATTTAATAGAAATTTTTTATCCAAAGAAGGTCGCTTTTTCAAGGTAAATATATTTTTTTAAATATTAATTCATACAATCTTTTGAGTGTCTCATGAATTTATATAAGGTGGACCTTAATAAGATGGGAGTTTATCATGTTATATAAATATGGGATCTTAGTAATCGACTTAGATGGCGCTTTATTCAATAGATGTATCATAGGTTTAAATTTTTAAAAAAAAAGAGAGTAAATTGATGCGCACCATGCCAATAAAACGTGAGTCCTTCTGTCAACTATATGAGATGAAAGAACTATGTGTCAACCCCCATGCATGCATAGTGCAAGCAGACGCAACATTTAGTCTTGATACTTGGTTGAATAAAGGTGTGATTTCAATGGCGGACATGTGCAGAGCACATATTGCATAGTATTATAGAGACCTACTAGTCCAGGTACTATTCATATGCTAGGAGAGTTTACAAACAGATAAAAATTAAATTACGGTGGAACAGTTAATGACAATATCAACAAAATCATTTTGTCATTTCTCCTACTTGTTATATAGTTTATTTAGATGAGAGATCGAGCTTGAATGAATAGTGAATGGTCAGAGAGGTGAAAAAAAAATCAACTAACACTGAATTTATCGAGAATGATCATTTAACCCTTTCATAATTCGGTATGATTGTCCATTTATCAAAAATGATTTAAACGTAGGTTGTTTCATTTTAGGTGCCATGATGTTCAATATTTTCAAACCAACTCTTGATACAAAATAAAGTTCCTCTCTACAGAAATTACCTCGAAAGAAATCAGCTCAACTTTCATGAACTTTCTTTTGCAAGCTTTTCTTCTTTTCTTTCTTTCTTTTCTTTTTTTCTTTTTCTTTTTTTTTTTTTTTTTTTGGTTTACTTTAAAATCTGTTTGAATTAGGTGATTTAATTTTGAAATTAATTATGATTTGAAGTTCAACAGCTGCAAAATAATGTATTTGTCTGGACAGTCGGTTAATTATTATTTAATCCATGTCAATATTGTCAGTCCAACTACTTTATTTAATTCGTCCATATTTCCTTTGAATGTGTACTTTGGTATAATCAAAACTTTTTATTTAATGAAATTTTGATGTCATAATATAATGATTCTTATAATTAATTCGTATGTTTTATTGGGCCATTTCGGGTCCAAACATGGACCCGTTGTTCTTCTTGGGCCAAATTATTACGAAATTACTAAATTGGGCTCATGAAACTCAATAATGATCGAACGGAAACGACATGGGGACTCAAAATTTCACATTCAGAAACCCGTCAAAGTTTTCTAGAGAGATTTTCTTGTCCCCCACCCCTAAAAAAAAAGGTGAAATAAAAAAGAATCCTTTTCTAGCTTATTGTTTCTTTAGAAACTTAATTTTCAGGAAATAAATAAGTACTCCATATTATGTGTAAAAAAGAACAACCACAAATGAAGGATATCAATCAGTCAATAGTCAATTTTTAAACGACTTTAACATTGAAGTTCCTCCTTTTTGTTTTTTTGGCCCCCCTGTATTGAGAACTCATCATAGAATTATTTTATCTCAATTTTCAAATTTTAGAGTTTTGTTCCATAGTAACTATGATTTGAAACTTCAACTTAGAGGCAGTTTGAAATGGTTTTGTTTTGTAGCAAAGTAAAAAGTTTAACAAAAACTATATAAAAAGTTTTAATAACAATCGCGAATTTGGTGTATATTGCTTTTAACTTTTAGCTTTTTTCTACTTAAAATTGAAGTATTAAAAGTAGAAGTATTGGTTTTAATCCTTCCAAAATAGTTTTAAAAATAAGCTGAAAGTTGGAAAACACTTCATTGAAGTTGTTCCAAACACCCATTAGAGTCGTAACAATCATATTTGATAATGGAACCCAAAAAAAAAAAAAAAAGGAAGAAAAGAGAAGGAGAGAAAATGAAAGGAAGAAAAGGGGTTCACTCTTTGTTTCAATATCTTTCTCTATCACATTACAACAAAATTAATATTTTTCAGCAGAAATTTCAAAAATTATCTCTTTCGTAGACGACTCACCAATTTTCTTCTATAAATAATTTCTTCCTCTCCATTACCTTGCCAAAAAGATAGACTGCAGTTCTAAAATAAATACTACTGGGCCATGTAAAAGACATGGTGGGCTGAATAAGAGTTTGGATAATCACCATTTTTAACGATCTAAAACTCATCTTAATTATCAGCAATCACTTACCACTGGTGGGCTAATCCGAATGAAAGCTTTCGATTAAGAAATGAAATTTGAACCTTCTATATACGTATTTGATCATCATCATTATACAATGCCAAATGGCCACTTCATATTTACGATCTCCTCAAGATGGATTCATGTTCAACTAATTCCACTATTGTCTTTTTTTAAGGAACACAATCATAATTGTTAGGACCCCTTGCACTTGATGTGGCTCATAACTTCTAATAAAGAGATTGTGGTTTTAAATTTGGTTACAGTAGTAGTTCGTTAACTAGTTTCCTTCGTCGTCAAGGAATTTCAATTTACTTAATACAGTGTAGAGCTATATATCTAGTTCATACACTCAAACTCTGTTATGTCCCAGTCTAAGGACTTGTTGGACGTGGGAATTGCATGAAAATGTATTGTGCTACGATTTGAAATTATGAACAACTTGCTTAAAAGATATCCAATAATTCATATGAATTCCTTTGCCAAACCTCATAAGTTTTTGGTTTTTTTTTTTTTTTTTTGGTTTTATCATAAGGTGTTTGCTTTTTGATTGCTTAATTCATTTGAAAAGAGACATCACACAAACTCAACCAAAAAATATAAAGAAGTTCAAAAATAATTTTAATTGAGTGGAACGAGATTTGAATTCGAATAACTTGAATCAATGAAAAATTGCTCTTATTAAAAAAAAAAAGAAAGAAAAAGCTGAAACTCATAAAGTTTATCTAACAAAAAATTCAAATTTCATCAAATCATCTCTGACTAATCAGTGTTGTACTGAACGCCATGTGCATCACTTTGCTATCTAGTTCGAATTCACTATACAACTATCATATAAAATAGTCCACAAGTACAGACAAAATTGTCCAAATATTAACTTAACCCCCCAATTTACTAATCAAAAAAAAAAAAAAAAAACTTAACCCCCCATTAAGGCCTTAGCATATTTTATGCAACATCCATGTGAGTTGTTATATTTATAAACTTCTTAAATTGGGAAAAGACAGAATAACATGTGCTAAATAAGTACATGGGTTAAGACACTAATTAATTTGAGCATTTAAGACAAAAGCAACCAGACAAATGCTTAAGATTCGTATTCTCCGCATTTTGATCATTAATTAGAGGATTTTAGCATCGATTTGGAACTTTCTTTGTAAGAGATACCTTCAATCGTAGATTTTATCGTATGTATTGATCGTACACATTTGATAAATGACAATTTTTAAATATAAGATTCCATTGCTGAGTGGGAATAATACATTGAGCTAAGTTCCAACGTTGGTACAAACGGACCGTTTTGTCTCTTTTCATAGTCAAACTCTAGAGGTTTAATTAGTATTATTATTATTTTTTAATTATTTGATTAAACGCTTCGTAATCAATAAAATATCTTGTATTTGGATACATTATAGTGTAATTTTACACATTAATGCTTTTGAACGTGTTACAAATTACATACATTTGTGAAATCTTGAATTGTTGTTAATTTTGTACTACAAAATTAATAATTGAATTTTGGGAACAAAAAAATTAATAGCCGTTAAAAATAGTAGTCAATGATCAAAAATTGGTAATTCCGGTAGAAGCGTTAGTCAATGATAAAAAATTGATAGTTAAAAACACCATTTGTTGTTGCCTACAACGCGATGAAAACATCCACTACGACTATATATGTCATAATAGATTTTCCATAATCCCTGTTAAAATTACGCATCATCTCTGTACATGATTAGTGAGAAAAAAATAGTCTCATATTTCAATTTTCAAGATTTCAACTGTTGTCCTTAGTTTCAAAAAAAAAAAAAAAAAATGCAAATGAGAAAACGCCAAACAAAATAAATAAATAAATAAATAATGAAGTTCCTTATTTACTGAGAATAGTTGATTCTCCAACTATTTCTATGAGATTTGAACTTATGACTGTTTATTATCCAACTATCTCTATGAGATTTCAACTTGCAGCTATTTATTCTCTAACTATCTTCATGAGATTTGAACTCACGATTTATCTATTTACAAATATATAAACTTATTGTCATATTACCCACCTATTCCTAAATATACTCTTCTTTTCTTCCACGACAGATGTAGTATTTATTATCCATCAGTCAATAAAGCCACTATTAAATCACTTAAAAATTTTATAAAATCATTTATAGATATTGTTTATCAATTTCGTACTACTGATTATAAATTTGTCCACTTCGTTCAAAAATTAGTAACATCGATGTCACTAGTTGATCTTGCTACGGCTGCCAAGTCAAATGAGTTGTGTCCTTGTCGGCAAGCCTCAAGTTAATATTCTCAACTAATAATTAGACCAGCACAATATTATAAAAATAAATGAAACAATATTTCGGAAGTGACCAAGTGAAGAAAACAAAATTTTAGCATCATATAATTATATATGTATAACAGAAAAGGACAAGGATACACTTTTAGAAATATTCCAAATTATAATTATGCTAAGTCAGACTGAAATTATTTAGATTATTGTTCATAAACAATGTCCTAATTATATAGATTAACATTTTCGAAGTGAACAATAGATAAGACACCAAATTTTAGCATCATATATAAAGGACAAAGATACAATTAATATTGTGACTTCACACATTAACATTATTTTGTTCGTTTTGGCATGATTAACAATTACCGAATTGTTGGTCGCATTTTATAATTTAGATCAAGTTGGTGGGATTCATATTTTGAGATTATATAATCAAGAAAATTAATGTTGGTTTAACCTAATAACAAGAGGCATTATATGGTCATTGTAAAGAAGAGGGCAAGAATATACATATATTTGATATATATATATATATTACACATATATATACTTGAGAATACTTGCAATTATAATCAGTATATTCCGTATTCTAAAGAAAGAAAGAAAGGGGGAAAAAAAAAAGAGGTTTTGTTTTCATAAAAAAAAAAAGAAAAAAGAAGAAGAGTTTGAATGAGACTACACAAGAAATGTAATTTTAGAAAATATCCGTAATAATTATTTCAAATAACCCTAATAATTAGACGCAAACGACATCCTATGTACAAATAGATTAACATTTTTGAAGTCAACAACGGATAAGACAATGCTAACAAATTTTAGCATCATACGTACTGAAGGACGAAGATACACCTTTTAGAATGCTCCAAATTAATTCACGTCACATTAAGATTAGTTTGTTAATTTTGCACTAATTAATTAATTAATGAAGAAGAGACATAGAATTATTTGCTGCATTAATTCTTATTTCGATCAAGTTGGTTGTCTTCATCATAATAACTTTTTGGTTGGATTCTTAATTAATTTAATCTGTATGATTGATAATTAAGGATTACATTATTAAGAAAAAGACAGGGTTTGCACGAATAATACATATATGGGAGTTACCATAGGCCTAACAGAAGAGGACAATGATACACTTTTGGAGTACCTCCCAATTATAATTATTCAATTAATGTAATATGAATTATAATATCAATTATGTTATATAAGTTTGATGTATGACATATTTTTGTAACTAGGTACATATTATAATCACTACAAGAACAAACACCCCTTCTCTAATTAAAGAAAAATTTATAATGGATAAGATTTCACCACTAATGAAAGACATCTGTAATGAATCTGTAACAAAATACTAATTGTTGCATTTAAACAAGAAGCAAAATATATCTGAATGAACGATTGTAGTGATATTGTGGCAAATTTCTGTTACTATATTTTTATAATCGTCACAAAGTTTGACACGAGAGATTTCAATTTTATCATAGGACAATAAGCGATAAGACATGTATTTAATAGATTTATGATGGAACAAAATCTATCATAAAATTATGCTTCAGTAAATTTGTGATGAACCTTTTCATCAGTGAATGATATGTTTTCTATAGTGTATTAATTGAAAAAAAAAATTCCACCGAATCACGATATGTCAATATAGGGAAAGATGATAAAAATTCATCACAACTCTGTTTTCCTTTGCCACAGGATCAATCCTAGCACTTATATTCTTCTCCCAAAAATTAAAGGGGATCTCCTCAAAGCCAATTTTATGTATTCGATTAATACAAATTGTGAGAATAAAGAATATAAAGCATGGCTCTAAAGGCGAAAGTACATCTTAGTTGTGGCTATTTCAGAGTGCTTAATTTATTTTTTAGGTTTTAAGAGGAAAAAGAATAACTTGAGATGGAAGCAAATAATACCATAGACTATGGTCTGTGTAGTGGATTAAAGGCTAAAACATAAAGAATCCAAGATAATGCTTTTTTATGTCCCAAATTGTGCTTTATCGCCTCTTGCTAATTGTAGTTAGATAATATCTTCTTTAGCTTATCTGCACTTTAGTTATTCATTATGTTTTTCGTTTTGATAAAAAAGTGATAATAATCAAATATGTATTGAAATATAAAATTCTTATCATTTTAAATCATTGATCAATCATTATGCATTTGAAAGATCTTTTTTCTAGAAAGAAATGTATGATCGAGGGAAAATAATTTATAAATTATCCCACTGTTTCAATCAAGTGTTATAACAATATGAACTCTTGTCTAACATAAAGAAATAGAAAATTTTGAGTTAGTTTATAGGTATCTACTAATTTTCCTTCCTTTGAGGCATTACGTAGACATTGTTGATTCTCTGTCAGCCACCAATATTATTATCAAACCATCATCAAGAGCATCTATAAAATTAAAACACAATCATACATATAAGCACATAAATAGATACGTATAAATATATATGGTATGTTTAACATGTGACTAATTTACATCTTCTTCACATATCTACGTTACAATTAATAATGGCAATAAAAAATGTCAAATGATTTTTGCGATTACTCTCTATGTGTGTGTGTGTATGTGTGTAAAAGTACTGTTTATATCAAGAATGACAACTTTGATATTTTTCTCATCCTCAACAAGGCCGTAAATGTTATTAGTATAGCATATTTGAAATCACTATATAACTTATTATATAAATCTTGTAAATATTGCTTCTTTTTCTTGAATTGAAGCCACCCCCTCAACCCTTGGAGAGCCAACTTAAAATAAGAATATACCAAGATATTAAGATTGAAGAATATAGACATTTAAGACATCAAAAGATGTTCAGTGTTAGGCAGTTTTTTCCCACAGTGGAAGCGTTATTCCAGGTAGAAATGGAGAGAGTTGACATTAGAACAATCCGAATTCACTTGCAAAAGTCGTGAAATTTATTCTGATGTTTAATTATATTCTTCTACAAACACAATTATTCATGCATTTTTATTAAAAGATTTAATTAGTGGGATGTTTGGCAGATATTATATTCTCCTCCAAATTGCATTAAAACACAATTGAAATTCTAGAAGTCGATCGTATATATCCAAAAGTAAATATTAAAATTAAAAATTAAAACTGGAACCTCGTGGAAGATGCATATTATTTCTCTAACATGAGTGCCTGACAGTTAAGAGTAAAAAGTAAGATTATGTGAAGATTAGATTCTTAATTAATTATGGGGACAAAACGACCATAGAGCATGACCTATTAGGATTATTTTCCACCCCTTTTCTTGGAGTTTTAATCTTTGCCTTTATATGACATAAATCTTAATAATTCTATTTTCATAATTTTAAAATATATAGTCAAATATATGAAATCCCATGTTGTCTTCAACTCGAAATTGGTGTTTCATGTTCAAAAGATGCATGAAAAGTAGAGAACAAATAGAAGGAAAAAAAGCCCTTTGACTTCCGACGTACACGGCGGAGCCACTTCAGCGCTACGGCGCACGCTTTCCACTTTGTTGCGGTTCACAACCCACGCCGCCCCATGCATATAAAGCATGTATTTTTCAGTATTTCTTTTTGTTACAAGAGTGGAATTTATTTTGAATCTTCGATTGCCCCACGCATATATAAATTTTTTATTCATGAGTGTAATTTAAAATGGCTCGAATTTAACTATAAAACTATCCCATTCCTTGCCAAGGATAATAACTGGTTTTTTTTTTTTCATGATTTTTGAATTTACGAATAAATTACATAAAATTATCAAATTTGGTCTCTTCCAAATTTTGAAATGACCCTTTTATATAAATCAAAACACTAATTTATCTTCCCCAAAAATGATTGTAACTCCTCTCTTTCCATGGATCCAAATAATCATTAAAAAAAAAAAGGAGTTCCCACGGCATCATTTATGAATGATCATTTACAAGGGCGACTCTATGTGTATAAGAGTGGGGTCACTTGACCCCACTCAACCTAAATTTACAATTGACATATTAATATTTATTATCTATATATTTAGTTTTTAATAGTTTTATAGACATATTTTGAACCCACATTTAAGGATTTAATATTTATAATTGACCCATCCTTTTTTCTTTTCTTCTCTTATAGAGAAAAGGTAAAATGTGCACATATAACACAATGATACAGATAGTCATGTCGCTTGCATTTAGTTTTTTTATCACTTTTCATAATCAAAAGTTTATTCAAATAATTGAATTTTATCCATCACAAAACTTTTAAGCATAGATCGTTTGGTACTTGATTGTTAATCATATAATTACACAATTGATATGTGATCAAGTGAAGACTTTTTGAAAATAATTAGAGTTGTCAATCTTTCAGAAAAGTTAATAAAGAGAAAGAAAGAAATTGTGTATTATTTGATCTATTTGCTTACTAGTGATTTTGCCCATGGCTAAACTACTATTGACTTTGTCCCTTACTACTATAACTATTGAAAGAGCGATGACGATTTTAAAGGATCGGAATCGATTGAGTTATCAATTTCTGAATGACATTCTAGTTG
>JACFYI010002305.1:4046495-4061889 GCA_014898755.1 Handroanthus guayacan
AAAATTGAGTGGGGTCAAGTGACCCCACTAGCCACCATGTGGCGTCGCCCTTGAATCCTAAGAAATCTATGTATGTATATATGTAGGTTTAATGGAACCTCATCTCACATCGGTTAGGAAGGGACTCTTGGGCTATCTTATGGTGATGTATCCTTAATTCCCTTTTAATAATTAGTTTTCACTACAAAAGAATTAAATTTTAGCTATCAAAATATTAATAGTTGTTAACAGACAATAGCCCAAATTTAATAACTGTGATGGAAGCGATAGTCAATGGCCTTTAATTAACGTGGTGAAAATATTTTGTCATTGCTTATATCGAAATGAAACATCCACCATAATTATATGTCATAGTAGATTTTTTGCAATCCCAACTAAAGCTACACATCATTATTAATTTATTATGATGAAAGCATAACAAATGAGTTTTGACCAGCACTACTTCTATTAACATCAGCTTTCAGTCGTCGTAATTGCTCAATTCTATTATAATGTTCTTTGGAGTTGATTCGGTCCATGCATTAGGTCAATTACTTTTGAAGCTAATTCTTTTTTGCTAAATTTTTACTTCCTAGAAAAATAAAGCCGATTGTGTTACATGTGAAATCATTTCTTACAAATCCCATGTTCTAAAAGAAGAGATTTTTTCCTTTTCCCCCTAAAAATCAAATGAGCAAACAAGCAAAGAAACAATGAAGACGTACCTGTGCAGGCCAATTTGCGCGTGGAGATAATTTTCTGGTAAAAAATTGGAACTTTCACTAAAAACTAAACAAAAGAAGAAATAAATATTCTCATTTATGTATGCTTAGTCTAGCCACTCCAATATTTAATTATCAAAAAAAAAAATATCGGATAAAATTTGATAAAACTAAGAAAAAGCAAGAGCTAGCTGATAGATAGATCCAAAGCAAGAAAGCCAGCACTCACAATTAGTCCACTTTTTAGTGTCTCAATTCTTACCATTTTCCTCCGGACAAAGAAAATACGACTGGCCCTTCATGTCCCTAGCTTTGACCTGTCTTAATTAAAAATTCCAACTTGATTAATTAAGCTAATGGGTTCAACATAATTTTGTTTATGGCCTAGATATTAACGCTAATTACATATGCTTAAGCTAATACCCAAGTATCCGGCAAGAGAACAGACAAAAATCAAGACAAAAAATAAGTATTGGTAATCTCCCCAAGAGTACACAAGGTAGTTAATTAACGTACTATACAACAATTTAACAAACTACTTCCGCCCTTTAACTTCGTTTTGTGTTTAGTATTTTTTCCCTTTGTTAAATGAGGAGTTGGAGCATTGGACGCAACAAAATCTTTAAAATTAACGCCAAAGCCAGCTGTTCCTTTTTCTATTATTTTTTATGTTACTTTTAGAAAGAAATGATTAAGACATTCTATACTTAAAATTAATACATCAGAAACAATATTCAAAAATCAATAGTTAACAAGAAAAATACTCTGTAAGATATAAAAAAAACAAACATAGCTATTATTCAGTAGTGAAAAAAAAAAAAAGAAAGAAAGAAAGAAAAAGAAAACTATAAGTGCTGATGAAAATCAAATCTTGCACCTTTTCTATAAAATGAGAAAGATAGTGTCACTTCAAGGTAACCTCCGTAGTGTATTATAGAGGTCGTTATATGTTGTGAGTATATTAAGAATTAGCGATAATTGACCTATAATACTAGTCCGATAAAAAGTGGGACTTTGTTTCCTAGTGTGTTAATAGAGTTACAGTGATCAAGTTGAGCGTTGTCCTAGCGAGCTTTCCTTAGTTGGGGTTTCAAGGAACATTCTTTAGCGGTTGAGTTTCCTTAGTTGGGGTAGCTACATCGAATTTTCTAGACAAAATATTTTCACTCATAAATTAAAAAAAAAAGTGACCTCCATAGTGATTAAAATTAGAATTTATTACTACTTTTGTGGGAAAAAAAATTGCCAAGATTAGATCTATGAAAAGTAAGATTTTAATAAGTTAGGTAAGGGTAGATAGTCCGTCTATTAACTAACTTGACGTTATAAAGCCTCATCATTAATTCGAACAGTGGAATGCTGTCAATTTCAGTTTGTTGCCTGCACATAAAGTGTCAACTTGAACTAAAAATACCAAACTATATTAATAATAAAATTGTTTGACTAACATACACAAAGCAAGAAGAAAAAGCAAATAAAAAAAATTAGTGAAAACACATGGGAAGAAAATTCAAATTCAAGATTTGAACACTAATACTTCAAATGAAGAAAATACGAAAGTTATTTACAAAATATATCACCCTCTGTGAAACCAATTTCCTCTTTCTACAACTGATATATTACTAATACTCCTACCTAATTTTGATCCCAAAGGACACTAAATTTATAAACACAACCCCACTATCAAATGTAAATTTCTCAATCCTACCAAACCAATATTCAATGTGAAAAATGGTGGGGGTGGTGGCCCCCCATGTCATCCACCTTCTCCGTGTGTATGTGTCCACTTATGCAGCCAACAATAATCAACTACCACTCACCAAATCCCTGTTGGTAAAATTCCATTTACTATGTACAAATGTCCAGCTCATAAGCAAAGTATGTGCCCACCAAGAAGTTAAACTTTATGGTTGCTTTGCCCTTCCTTAAATCAAGAGTAAGATTTGATTAGTCCCAAGTTGTATAGATTCTTCCTCACAAGGCTCCCAAGTGATAACAGCATTGTCCCACCGGTGGTCATCGTGGGCTCATCTCGTTGGCCCTTTTGGTGATAGATCATCGGTAGTTCCTTCACTTTCAAGATACTCAAACCAATCTTCTGTCGAACGGACTCAATGGTCTTTGGATCAGCTGGATTTCCCATGGCATCTGTCACGTAGAATACGTTTAGTGCCGTGTCTAGTGTTGTTGATATCTCGGCCCTTGTGACGTTTAGACCGTTTTCACGAAAGGTTCTTGTTACATCAGCTAGGAGACCTTTTGCGTCAGATGTACGAAGCTCAAGCATCACGCCCTGACATCATTAGACAAGAAAATTCTATTACATTATGGAACCTAAAAAGGAAGATGGCGAATGTAAATCTAAATTATTCTTTTCACATGGTGTAAAGGAACAAGCACAATACCTGAGATGCTCTCCTTTTGATTGCGGCTTGTAAACAAAGAATCACGCGCTGCTTTTCAGCTTCTGAACTGATAGGGGATCCATCCATGTGTTTGATGAAGAATTCCTATAAAAGAAATTCCATACAATTAATTAAGCAAAGTTCACTTCATACATAACAATTAAAATAAGCATCACATAAGTTGTGACGTTCTTACCAGGGATGCTTTATCTCCTGATGTGTCAACGGTGGCATGGAAAACAACATACTGCATGTCTGTCAACGTGCAAACGACATCAAAAAGAAGCTTCGTCCGATCCTTGCAATGAATGTTTACCACGGAATATTCCCTCTGCAAATAATTCAGAACTGAAACAACCGGGGAATCATCATAAGTGCCGATAATCGGCTTCCTCTCATAATCCCGGTCCGCGAACATCATCTGATGAAGCCTCCTCTCCGCATGTGTGACACCCAAGGAAACACAAATTTTAGCACTTTGAATATCATTGTCCCCCTTTAGAACATTCCTCAACATTGCCTCCATCACGTCCAACTTCCGTGAGTCCTCAATTGGGGAGCCCGAGTCATTATCCTTGAGATAAATTAAGGATGCTATTCGACCATTGTGTGTCCAAACCTTAGCATCCACCACATTGCAGTGTAAATTAGATAGCACTGCAAAAACCTCGGATAAAAGACCAACTCGATCTGTGCCCGTTAATTCCAATACTGTTAGGCCCTCAAAACTTTTCGATCTCCCATAATGAGCTGTCTCAAGTGACTGCAATTGCAAGGCCAAAGACATGTTATTCCCACTAACAAAATATTCCAAATTATAAAGTTTAAAAAAAAAAAAGAAGAAGAAGAACAAAAAAGGTGTTTTGCTGTTATATCTTTACCTGCTCAATGTAACTCAAGACGTTCTGATCGGTTAATTTGTTTCCGTGCAAATCAGTCACATGAAAAACTGCAGAATCACAAGAAAATTAAACTGCACAGTTATTACCAACAACTTCAGAGCACAATAAAATCCATTAATTCATCCAAAATTAAATACAAGCAGGCACGTGATAGCCACTCACCATCCATGAACCACCGACCATCAGAAGAAATATATGCTTTCTTGATTGAAAGATTCAAATCCGTCAAAACTTGAACAGCGTCAAGAAGAATTCCGTGTTTTCTTCCGCTATCAATCTGTCAAATAATTTTTTTTAAAAAAATAATTAATAATAGCTAAACTCAAAATTAATTGATTAAATTAAATAATAGGTCTTGATTTTGACTAAAGGGGCCAGTGGGGCTTGAAGAAAGTGGCTTACCATCACTCTGGTGGCATGGGAACAAGCTGCATTATCGATCATGACCCTGCAAGATGCAGAAGGAGAAACAGTCAGAAGAAGGGCATTCTTGGAACTTCACAGAATTCCAGAAAGTTGAAGGGTTTAAAATTCAATAACGTGTTTTGCAGGGGTCAAAGAAAACCAATTCGAAGACTAGAATATTATAGTCAAGAGTAAATCGAACGGAAAGAAAGTCTTGTGAGTTGTGACTAATTAAATTCAATTAACGTTAAAAACCAAGTGGTAAACTGTAACTTATTCAACAATTAGTAGAGTAATTAAGGAAAAATTGGTAAAACCCGAAGAATTAGAAAATCTGAAAGAATCAAAACTTTCCAAATAATTAACGGGCAAAGAATTTTCCAGAATGAAGAGAAACAAGAAACCAAGGAAAAATTCCCATAAATAAAATCAAATAAATTAAGAAGATTATGTTACAAATCAGCCAAAAAAAAAAAAGAAAAGAAAAAAGGAAAAAAAAAAAACCACACACACACACAAAAATATTTTGTCGAAATCTTCAAATTATACCCAGTAAAACTCTGATAATTGTAGGTTTCAAGAACAGCCCAGAAAATTTTTCGGTTTTCATGAAACCCAGTAATTTATAGACAACATTCAGAGAAGCCAAAAACATACCAGGAAAAACCAAACAATAGTCCTTCAGGAAACATTAAAGAAATCAAAAACAAGGAAGAAAACTTCAATATCTTAAAACAGAGGCTTAAGACAGAGAAGTCACACACAGAACACACAGTGAAGGTGGACTAACCTTGGGGTGGACATTCGAATAAGAAGCTTTTCATATTCATCTAAATTCGTCGGCCACTCCATACTTCTCTTCTCAGCCAAAGAACGAAAACAACCTTAAATTCAGACAAAGAAGAGAAAACCCAAAGATTTCTTTGTCCCTCTACTCTCTAAAATCAGTTCATTCCTTTGGGATTTTCTCTCTCTAAAACACTGTAAGAAAGTGCATGCTTTTCCACTTTGCCCATAAGGAGGGAAGAGATGGAGTATTTATATAGCGTTTTAAAATTGTAAAGCGTCGAGGCACGCCTCGGATAGAAAAGGCTTATCACACGGGAAGCTGACCGTAGGATCCTGCCCGGACTGACCTGGATTTCGACAATAATATCTTTTCTTTTTCCTTTTTGTTCCTTATTTTCTCCGTAACATTCGATTCTTTTTTGGGGGGGTGAAATAGAATGCTTTTTTTAACCTTACTCGTAAGTGAATTAGCCTCTGGTGACACGCGTCTATGGGCCCCACAAGACGGGGGGTCGGTAGCTTGATATGCCAGCCTGGATGCCACGTGTGATAGCGAGCCTTGAGCTTTGCGTACGTTCGACTCAATGCAGATTGGTATTTGGTAATTGATGATTCTTATGGTATAAGTTAGAATTAATTTATATTTCTAATTTTTGATATTTTTAATTTTTTTTTGTTATTAATACTATTGTACGATTATATTGAGGCAAAAAAATTGTTTTTTTTTTCTTTTTGTTTTTGTTTTTGTAGTTAAATAATACCAGAATTAAAATTATTCTCAATGATTTAGCATATTTAGAGGAATAAAATTAGCCTGATAATTACTTATTCAACTAAGAGGGATGAATTTACCAGTGTAATTGGATTGGAAAACACTTTTGTTATTCTTGAAAACTCATAGTTCGACGGAATATAAGAATGATGAATTGTTAACATGTTAATTCTTTTATCCCAAAATTTTCTAATATTAGAGGAGAGTGGTCAATGAATAAAGATAAATAATTAAAGGATCATCTTCAATGATTTTCAACGTTGTGGATGAGATAAATTTCAACAAGAGAGTACATTATAGTTAGGCAAAAATAATTATTGTGGATCATTCTTCTCGATTATTACAATTTATGAATTTGAAAGAATATAAGAAAATGTGAACTCACATGGCCATAGTATGGTCAATAAATTAAAAATGATAAATATCGAATCATTCTTATTGATTATCCGGCCACATAAATCCAACTAGAATCTAATAGGATTGAATTCATGGTGAAATTGGTAAATTAAGATAATATATTCACTATATGATATTATAAACTTATGAATTGGCAAAAATATAAAAGTAAACTCCAATAACGTGATGATTAGTAGATTAAAATAATAACTAACAGATACTTTCTCTATAAGTTTCATGACTTTCAAATCTAAGAATATATATAAGTGTAGTGAAAACACAGTGAATTCCTAAAGTAACATAATTATTAATGAATCATTCTTTATGTTACCAAGAATCACAAATATGATAGAATATAATAAGAGTGAATTCACATAATTTTATCATCCCTAGAAAAGAAAGATAATAAATATCGGATCGTTCTTTTTTATTTTAACAAAATTGAAAATCCAAGAATATATTCTTTTACATAATGAAAAAATTTTGCAAACACAATACATGTAAGAGGCACTCGCGAGTCCCACGAGTGCCCAATATTTTCCCGTAATTAAGGGTGTCTTAAAGATTGAGGCTCTGCCGACCGAAATGATGACGTGTGCACGTGACAACACCACCCATATAGCTTTTCCATTTTATCATCAATTGTCATTATCATTATTGTTTCAGCTGGGACTTTCTTGTTCTTCTCGTATCAAAATCACTTGCTTTTGCTTATAACGAACTCCACTTTTTTTGGTTTTTTTTTCCTTTTTTTTTTTTAATTTTCTTGCCCCTAATGTAGATGTGTCCTTTCCAGCTTTTTTGTTAATTACGATGCCAATCACTATAATACTAACAACCATCGTTACATTTGTAGTGGACTCAATGCTACAAATACTTTATTATGATACTACTTTAATTACATCCTCGTATTATTATATATTTTGGTTTAGTTTGACTCAATTTTAATTGGATCAGTAATAGTTGAGAAGTAAAAATATTACATAATATTTCAATATTGTGATGGTCAAAAGTAATTTTAGATCTTCTCAAATTGAACTTGATTACTTAATCAAAATATTTTATGTCAAGTAATTCAAATACAAACATATTTACTTTGATTAAAAATCATTAGTATAATTAGTTTCATGGCAATCAAATGAACTAAAATTCAATTTTGAATGCGACAAACATCAAAGCCATGTTGAATAATGCTTTATTTTAAAATAAGGGATAATTAGCTCAACATCCCTTGAGGTTAATTTGCTACGATGATCAAAACACCTCCTACAATTTGGATAATTGTCATTACTTCGTTTGTGTTACAATTAAATTTCCTGATAGTGTAAAAAACATAAAAGACCCTATTGTTAGATTAACAAGGTATTTACTCATAATGTTTGTTATACTTTCAGATAGTCTAATTATAATACATAAGGAATTAATGGTAATTATCAAAATTGCATACCGTATTTTGATAAGCACAAGAAACCTCAAGAGGTGTTGAGAAAATTATCCCTCGAAATGGGTTTGATTTCCACCGAATGTGTGGATTTTTATTTTACTGAATAATAGATATACTTGATAAATTAATGAACAAACCTTATTTTGGTAATATCTTGATTAATTTAAGCAATATTTTAATTACACGAACGCCGTGCTATACTAGTTTATATTAATGATATATTAATGCACTCAGTACAAGATCTGATTACTATATAATAACGTAGTAATTAATGCATGGCTGAATTGCATAGCTATGCGTGCAAATACACGACACTTCTTCATGCCAACGACTACAAGAGCATCACCAGAATATCAGAAAAGAGTCGTGGAACCAAATTAGTAAAAATCGGGTTTGTGTTTCCTGCTCCTTCTTTTTAGGATTTTTTTAATTCTAAAATATGCGGCCAAATGTTGGCATGCAAAAGCACGACTCATTGAATGCTTTTGCCTCAAAATGTGGGTCCCTGTTGTTCTGACAATCACGTTCATGTCCTTCATGAAACATGTTCCTTGTTGTCTGCTTGTCGCCGCCACTCACCGCACCGTCTCAGCCACACCACTACCACAAGCCGCCACAATTGGGAATTTTGCTTCATTTCACCACAGTTTATGAGGAACAAATTTGAGATGATATTGATCCTCGGTTAAATTCCTTATTTTAAAATGTATTTTCTCTTTTAAATATATGTTATGTATATTAAATATTTTCTTATAAAAATTAATAACTGTAATTTGTGAATATCATACATTTGATATATATATTTATACAATGGAATATAAGATAAAACACGATTTAAAATAGAGAGAATTCAAAGTCATCGTTCCTTGTGTATGATATTAAGTGATGTGATGTACGAACATAGATAAAACAACACAAAGGATACAATCGTCATTGAAAAATATAATATGCATGAATGAGAAAGAATTGTATGATCATATAAAAATTGTTACCAATATTATATTAATTAAGTAAATAACTTTCACTTTGTCACCAATAATGTATATTTTAGGTGATAATACTTTTGTATTGTCATAATATAGCTCACTATATAGTGAGAAAAAGTGCGTAATATTTAAATCATCACTATAAACAACCAACCCCATATATACAGTGATAAAAAAAATTTTACTATAATTTGTGAACACATGGGTACCTATTCAATACATTTTTTTCTGATATCGTACTAATAACTTTTCAAAATGTTGTTGACCGTAGATTATTGTTAGATTTTTTTTTTTTTTTTTTTGGAAAACCGTAGATTATTGTGTTTATAACATAAAATTATGTCTCTAGATTAAGGCGTGTAATGTCACCATCCCACGATTCTTGCAGTACTCGTTTCACGATTTTGTCATGTCTCATGTTGGCTGATTATTTAATGCACGCCAAACTACAGACGTGCTCGAGAGTAACTACAACTCATTCCACTGCCACCAACGCCACGGCAGCCGTCGTTATGACGGTTGACTTGCGTAACGGAAATTGGCGCGGGTGTGCAGAAATCTTCCCGCCAATTGGTACGGCAAGGACACCACCACAGGACATGGGCCCAGCATTTAATTTTATTAACGTTGTATGGTTTTGTTGCTGGGACCTTTGGATGCATGAAGGGACGCGTAGAAAAGCAGAAAAGGGGGAAAAACGAGAAAGAAACAGTAGAAATGAGATGAGGGTAATATTAAAAAATTATTAAATAATTCACTATAAATTAATAAAAAATTATAATGTTTAGAATTATAATCAAATATTTTATTTAAAAATAGCTTATAGCACCTCATGAGTGGTTAGATTATTGTTGATTAATTTTAGAGAATTTACAGTATAAGCGGTATTTTCAAACACTCAAAAACAACTTTCGACAGCTCAAAATTGTATAAGTGCTTTTGATAATCAGTTACAAACATTACTTACAAAGCACAATGTTTGTTTATAACTTCATATTTCAGGATGTTATAGAATAATTGTTTGCAAAAAGTGAATTTTGAGAGTAAATCGAGAATGTGATGAATGTTTATTTATATTTTGAGTATTAGATAGGAAATTATTTTTGGTTATAAAATAATGTTTGGTTATATTTAGAAATCAGATATTTTTTGCTATAGATGTCAATCATGTCATTTCTTGCCTTGTCAGTGGGGAAGAATAGGGGTGTAAGATGAGACGAGCAGGCTCGCGAGCCAACTCGACTCGACTCGAAGTTAATTGAGCTCGAGCCGAGCCTTAACGAGCTCGAGCTTGCTATCGAGCCGAGTTTGAGCTCTAATAGACTGGCTCAAAGGCTCACTAGCCAGCTCACGAGCTTGGACTATTATAAAAAAAAATATATATATCATATATCATATGTAATATATTATATATAAAACATATATAATATATAAATATTTATATTAAAAATAAATATAAAAATATATATTAAAAACATATATATAATATATCACATTAAAAAATGTATTTTAATATTTAATATAGTATATATTATATATATTAAAAAATATTTATAAAAAATGTATATTATTTTTTTTTTAAGCAAGCCTGTCAGGCTCGATAAGAGTTCGAGCTCGACAATTTTGTAAATGAGCCGAGCTCAAGCCTAGAATTTTTGCCAAGCTCGACTCGAGCTCAACTCGTTTACAGCCCTAGGAAAGAAATGTAATTTAAAATTAGTTTTTATATAAATTACACTAATAAAGGGATTGTAGGAGATGATAATTGTATAAAATTATTTTTATAGATAATTATGATACTTTTTTGTCTGTAGGTACTTTTTGAAAGTATTTTCAAGCATAGAAAGATATTTTGGGATAATGAATTTGAGTTAATTCTCCGAAAATGCAAACAAGCATATCCAATTTTTTTTTTCTTTTATTACTTTTTCTCTTCTAAGTTAGGCAATTTTTTGTTCTTATAACTAATTTTAAGTTATTTTCGTCTCTCTATATTTTTGAATTTCCTCACCATCTAATACATCTCTTCATGTTAATTTTTTTTTTCTTTTTGTTATTGTTTTTTGTCTATGATGTTGCTTTTTCGTGTTAAATTACGAAAGTAACCTGTAGTTTGATGAAAATATTCTTAAAACTGATCACGTACTTGATAGAATTATGATGAAATATTTCATTAGAAATATTTAAAAATATTAGTTTATTTACTTCATTCTTTACCTCCTATACTCTACGTACGTACCACATTTCTTAATTGCAAATGATTCATTTGCCTTAATTTATTTTATGCTATAATTGTCAATATTTTCATAGATAAAGTATTGCCTCTTTGTTCTTCCAGCACTCTTATTATATTCACAATTCTTTATTCTTGACTCGAAATCCTAAAATGATAAATAAAATATAAATTTATAATTTCATCATTTATTTTGTAACTGCATAGCTTTATTTTTTTATTTTTTTCATATGTAATTAATTGAACTACCAAACCAAAAATTAACAATGTCCTTAATAACCTTATTCAATATTAAATTTTGACATATCATTATTGATTTATTGATATTTCACTTTGATTTACTTTGACTTATAGAGGTTTGTATTTTGATTCTTAGACTTTATCTGAAAAATGTTCAAATATCTTAATTTGATTGAAAAGAATTATCTTAAGAAAATAGTTACCTTAATAGCTAATTACTTGAAAATTTAATAACAAATAGATGAGGGAAAATTCAAAATTTTGTGCTTGACAAATTCAAAAACTCAAATATAAAGGAAAAAATGTGTATAATAAAAGAAAATGGGCATGAAATATAGGAGGTAAAGTAAGGAATGCAAATTTTTCAATCTATATTTAAAGATGGTGCAATATAATAATAGAGTATTTTTTACTTGAGAAAAATAATTATATTCAATCAATATACCATCAATACATGAATATAAATATTTCGATATTTTTATAGATTAAATACATTCAAGTACAATAAAAAATCCTCCAAGCTATTGTACGACAAAATCAAAGTCATCATGAAATACAAAAACGTCCATCCGCAAATTGTGAAAAATCAAATTTATAACCTCTTAATTATGAGATTTTCATCTTGTCATTAGTGCAGGGGTTCATCCGACAATAATGGCATAGTTTAGATATACCAAAATGTAATTAAAGATACTTATTTACAATGTATGAAAATGCGGATAATTGGCATATCAAAACATAAATATCAATCTTTCCTTTTTGCTAGCTTTTTCCCCTTTTTGACGGGCAACTGCGAAAAATGGCGCGAAAGTTTTAAAATATTTTAGGCGGGAGAAGAAATTAACTTGGGAAGCACGTCACTATATGCGTCACTTACCGTGGGACATGTCTTGGGCGTGTTCTCTTTCTTCAGACGTGACTTGACATGTTTGGACATTGCGGCAAAGGTTGGTTTCTTGCAAGTCTCTCTTGATTTAGATATAATTACCTTTCCTAATCCAAAGATTTTGCATGGTTAGCTATACTTGCAACGTGGGTCCAACAATTTATCCACATTATCTGTTTTTCTTTTTTTAATTTAAGTTTTAGGTTTATATAATAAAAATTTTCTAATCAAGATTAACCAAAAAATTATTCTCACGAATTATATTTTATGTGAGCATGTGAAAGGTACGAATGCATATGAAACCCCTAGTGTAACCATGTTAATTAAACATAATTTATAAAGAGAATCGTCTTTGTCACACAGAAAAAAATTGACATTTTATGCTGTCATTTTTTTATATTACATGAATAGTAATAATGTGAATAGTGTCATATAAAATTCAAAAGAAAAAATGTAGGGAAGTAGATATTATTGATTGGTTTAAGTAAACTTGAGTGTGATAAAATTTTTAACTAAATTTGACTAATCTGTAACTAGATCTCATTTAATGATTATGAATATATTTTGGCTTTATAGTTTGACAATTAAAATCTATTTTGGTGAATTGAAAATTAAAATGAAATGTAAACTACTTAAAATGGTGAAAATAATTGAAATAGACAAATTGGAAATCCGTCAACCCCTCTTTGAAAGCTGGACAATGGCCTAGAGTAGTTTGGGTTGGGCTTGCATAATTAGGCTCCCCACAATATTTTTTTTTTTTTTTTTTTTTTCTTTACTTCCTTTCAAACTAGGGTGTAATAATTAATAAGTGGTTCTCTCAAAAAGTTATATATGCCCTTTCGATTAGTCGTATATTCAATAGTACGAAAGAACAAATATGTCTACACCAAACAAGAACTTGTTCATAGACATATTTGCCTATACATGTTCAATTGTATTGCGCATCCGACCACACATTTGCAACATTATATATAGATAGAATCCTTATGTTTGCAAATTTCGTGATTTTGCAGTTCATTCATTCTCATTCTTGCGCATCTGTCATCTACAGCCAAGTGCCAGCTTATAGAACGGTTCAAAATATTAAATTAGTTTGTTCAAAATATGTGTTTTTCATTTGTATTATTTAGAATCATCATAGGTAGCACAAAATAAATACTAAAATGTGAACCAATGGTTCTTGCAAAATAGATGTCAATATCTTAATTAAAACTTGGTACGACAATGTCCCTTTTTGTCTAATATTGGTGAGATATGTGAGGAACTATAATAGAACATAGTAAATGTGCAATTAATAGCTGGAAATGTTGAAAATTTGAAATATGGTGATGTCCACGTATTCTACGTTTTCACCTTTAATATTTGAGGGCTATACTTGTCTTATAATTAATGCTTCAAATTCAAGGATTTATTGGAAAGGATGTTCACATTTTTTTTTAGTTCTTCTTTCCATAGCTTTTCACTTTCCTTTCACTTTAGGCCTACTCTTGAGTTGGTACCAATTGTACAGCTGGACTAGCTATCTATGTATTCGATTTTTTATTTCTTTTTAAATGTTTTCATTTTATTTTCCAGAATTTCCGCATTTTGATGTGTTTTCATATAGTATTCTTAATCTTCTCTTGAGTCATGATTTGCTATAATCATTTTGTACTCATAAAATTATACATGCACATATAGATATATATACATTAATGATGATGCTCAAATTTGTTGACCAACACGAAAGGTTCAACTGTGTCGAGGTAGTGTCTCTAGGAACACATGATGGGAAGTTTCATCATAAAAAGATATCTCGAAGGGAGAGAGATGGAGGATAGTTTATAAATGATTTCAAGACTGTTGACTCTTCTGATGTAGGAAAAATTTAATATCATATCACAACGACTCCAGTCGAGGTGCTTAGGATGAGACACATGGTCCTCAATTCTCATAGACGACACCATTATGATGAAGTCTAGATCTATCACCTGAAAAGGCATTTTGTCCTGAAAATGTTCGTTGAAGAGTGCAATAGGGGAAATAGTTTATAAACTATTTCAAAGCCCTCAACTCTTTCGATGTGAGACACTTAATTATACTCTAATTATTAAATATATGCACATAAAATGTGCACTAGATGCTTATGGGAATAATTTATTACTTACATATATGGCAAACATTCAATTACAATCACGTGAATTCAGTCGCAATCTCGACAGCCAAATGAATTGCAATTTAAGTTATAAATTGTTAGCAACAATAACTTATGATATGACGCCTATAATGCTTGATTAACATTTTTCTCGATTATCATATAAAATCATTTTAAATCGTTCCTTTAGTTTCGGTTCGAATTGCGTTAAGCGGAACCCTCATTTGTTAAACAATGAGTATAATGCATTTGTCATTTAATTGATGCAAGGCCTGATGAGATAATTGACTATACAAGGATAAATACCTCAATAATCTATCTAATAAAAATTAAAATTGCCTCAACAACCCTGAGATTCGATTTCATTAGAAAAACGCTTGTGGTGATTTGAGAATTAATTACAATAGCACCTGCTAACTTTAGTTTATCTAGCAGAAAGTTTAATTAAACCTGTATAATATTACAATTAGACCCCTAAAAGTTAAATACACTAATAGAGACATTACAAGTAGACCTACTATTAATCTAACATACATAAATTTTCAAGGGATCTAATTATAATTCTATTCATGGTTGTAGTTTTCCTGTCAGCTGAATCTAATATCAAATGTGTTATTATAAATTTCTCAAACGACCCAAAATGTTTCCATATATAATTAAGCCAAACCTAAAGAGATATTTATATAATCATATAACATGTACTAGATCAAACTTACCTCGATTAAAATTACCGCGACAATTAATTTTCGTCCCCCTTTCTCCTTAAATATACAGTGAGGTCATGTAGTTCAATTACTTCAATTGTAATTGAATGCAAACGGATCTTTTCCAAAGATTTGAGATTAATACCGTAACAATATTGAGCTACAAAAGTCAGCTATTTCGCCTGTAAAATAATTAAGGTCGGCCGGAGTAGTGTTAAAAAAGGCTATGAAAATTCAAAGAATTGGACCTAAAGTTGGTGGGGGTTACATTTATAACCAACAGTGGGATTAGGTCACATGCACCAAGTGAAACTTATAGTTTTTGTTCCTTGGTATGAATGAATTCACATGACATAAGAAATGTTTTTGTGCTCGATCCTACTTAAGTTTAATT
>JACFYI010002305.1:4113991-4124038 GCA_014898755.1 Handroanthus guayacan
AAAAAAAAAAAAAAAAAGAAACTGCTTACAAACTATTTGAAGGTCCCTAATACTTTTGATATAAGACAAGACTAATTGATATCGTAGTAACTCCCCCTAGTCAAGGGGCTCGAATTCCAGCGAGCCGGTGGTGCCATATAATGATGCCCAAATGCGTTGCTCGATATGAAAGCTCAACTATTTAGAGGTATTGTCCCCCAACACTTAGGATGGGAGGTTTGATCCTCAAAAAATATCTCGAGAGGTGAGGGTGGGAAAAATTTATTAATTATCTTATAAAATCCTCGACTTTTTCTGCTACCTATATAGGAATTAGTGTAATCAATTTTGGTATATGACTCATTGACAATCCATTCTGAATCCTCTATTCCAATTGATATTCCATCGAATGCTCCTTAATCTATCAAGCTCCTCTGTCTTAGGTGAGTAAAGCTGAACTCCCTTCTCCAGGAAAAGTGAATCTACTTATTCTATTGTACAAATATTTGCCAAGTGCATAACATTGATATGTATGTTTTTATAAAGAAAGATTTAATACATTTAATACATTTTTAAAATTTGAAATAAGAGATGAAATATTATTTTAAAATAGAGAATTCTAACAATTGATGACAATCATAAATGTATTGAATATTTGCCAAAATTGTAAAAATTTTTGAAATACTATTTAAAAATTGATTTGCCACGAGTAGAGTTGAATTGATATATGTCAAATCAATAAGATCCAACATTGTTTAGATCTCTTCATTATATAATTGACATGTAACTTCTCCTCAATTGATTGACTGTACTTCTAAACATAGACTCACCATTATGCTACGCTTGACTAATTCACCATAATAAGTTCTCGTAAAAATTCCACGGAACATAAATATTATCTTTGAAACATACAAAGTATATAGTATTATAATTCTTCGTAACTTATTTTGAATAAACTTATTTTTATCTATATAGCCGTTCTTTGATTTTTCATGCACTGCCAAGAATATATCTTCAATATTGTGGAATTCTCAAAGAGTACAGTTTTCACCCCTGAACAGAGTCAACATCTATAGCCTGTAGGAGATCACTGAACTCCAGGAAAACAAAGACAAGTAAGAACTGACAAATTAAATAAGGTAATTATTAACACTTACATTAATTTCTTCTTCAAATTAATATTATATAATGCTTTAATTTTGTTAATTAATTATTTAGTCATTTAATTGGTTCGAAGTAGTTATATCGGTTGCATAAAAAACTTTCCAGGCTGTTGGTTTAGTAACATATTGAGTATATAATAAACAAACTTATCTTGGTCATAACTAGCAGCTATTGTGAAAAATATTATATACTCATATGTAAATTTACGTTAATAGCCTCATACATAGATCTTATCTTATTACAACAACCAGAAAACCTTAACCAATGCCCTTTCTTTTTCGAGTTGATTGAGACCTTGTGATACATACGGACAGAGTTAAGTTGAATTTGGAGATCAGAGGGCTTTTGTTTCTACATGAATATAAAACTTATCAAACTCAACATTTTGCTGAGGTGTGATATATCAATACATACACATATAGATACATATTAGTGTGTGCGTGTGTGGGAGAGAGAGAGAGAGAGAGAGAGAGAGAGGTCCACCGCTGGACTAAATAGAGAACCCTAAATCCGGAGACTAAACTCAGCCCTTTGAAATCCAAGAAGACAACCTAAAAACTTCAGCACTAGCCTGAGAAAGATCTCCACAAGACAACATATATAGGTACAAAATCCTAGTGTTTTTACAACGTCGCCGCCGTCAAGAGTTTTGGAAAGTGGAAAGATGGTGGATTGATTCAGCTGAAATATTTGGTGGGTGACACCCAAAAACTCCACTTCTTTGTCCCTCTTGAGTACCTAGTTTCATTAAACAACCCCAAAAAGAAAACCCAACAAAGTCACCTACAAAAGCTACAATATAAAGACACAAAGAAAGAAAGGAAAGAAGCCCCCAAAGTCCACTCCCCGTTCTCCTTTATTTCCTTCCACTATTCAATCCCTTTTTGAATTATTACAGCCTTTTTATTGTACTTCAAACCAATTTAAATTCCTACTCCCAACCTTCAAGATTTTTGCACCAAATCTAGCGAAAACAGAGAAAACATGGATGGACATTCACTTCCGCCCCCGTTCCACACGAGGGATTTCAATTTACAACACCAATTTCACCAGAATTCCGAAGATGAACAAAGCGAAACCAGTGGTCTAAAACGTAACCGTGATGAGGGCCAGAGTGATTCCGCCGGAAAAGATGCCGCTGCCGCAGGCGGAGAAGGAGAAATGTCCGTCAACAGGCGACCAAGAGGCCGACCCGCCGGGTCCAAAAACAAACCCAAACCGCCAATCATCATCACGCGTGATAGTGCCAATGCCCTAAGAACACATGTCATGGAAATCTCCGACGGATGTGACATCATGGACGGCGTCGCCAACTTCGCACGGCGCCGTCAGCGAGGGGTGTGTATTATGAGTGGAACTGGCAATGTGACTAATGTAACCCTAAGACAACCAGCGGCTCCAGGGGCAGTTATGACTTTACACGGAAGGTTCGAGATCTTATCCCTCTCGGGATCGTTCCTTCCGCCACCGGCTCCTCCTGCTGCCACCGGGCTGACCATATACTTATCCGGCGGGCAGGGGCAGGTCCTCGGGGGCAGCGTGGTGGGGCAACTTCTGGCATCGGGGCCAGTTATTATAATGACGGCATCATTTAGCAACGCTGCATATGAAAGATTGCCACTGGAAGAAGAGGAAAATGCGGGTCAAGTTCAGGGCGGGTCACTAGGATCACCTCCCGGTGGACTTGGTGGGCAGCCACAGCAAAATCAGCAGCAGCAAATTTTGGGGGACCCGTCTTTATTTCAAGGAATGCCACCTAATCTACTTAATTCGATGCAGATGCCAAACGAGGCATTTTGGGCGACCGGTAGACCGCCATTTTAGGTGGATTAAGTCCACATAAGGGTAACTTGTCTGCTTCTTAATTTGCTTGTTTCTTTAATATTCTCAGATTATTAAGAATTTGGTGCTGAAACTTATAGCTTTTAGATGAATTTGAGGTTGTTTTGTTGGTATTAGGGGCTTTTTACTCTAGTGATGAGTTTATGTTCATTTAGGTTTGAATTTTTCCTCCTTGTCTGAGTTTGATGATGAGATGTTAATTAATGATTCTAATCTGGTTATTGTAATTTGTGAACTATTTTTCTTGATGAACTTGAGTAGTCTTTATAGACACTAACAATTATGTGGGAGTTTATACACTCATGAAATAATTACATGTAAGTAGTCGCATCTCCATTGAAACCCCATCATTGATTTTCTAAAATTAAGACCACTTTGATGAATGTAAGAACTAGGTTTAAGCATCATATCATAATCATTATGTTTTAGAACCCTAATTATTAAATCCAATGATGAGATTACTGTAACCCAAGTAACATGCATTATAACCGGAAGAAGTGTTAGCTTTCATTAAAGCCATCGACGGTTTCAATACATTTCGGGTGGCAAAATTGTTTACGAGATGTGTTCATTAGAAGCATGGGCAGCTTCATATCCAAATTAATTTGCAAATTTTTTTTATTTTTCATTTTCAATAAAATTTGAGATTCATTTTTTATAATATATATATATATATATATAATTTTTGTGTCCCCTTAATTATTTTATAAATATAAATTTGGATAGATACAGAGAGAGATACTGGTATACACGTGAAGAGTAGTGAGAAGAAAGGTCCTTTTCGAGGCAAAGCACAAGACTTAGACTGTAAAGGCAACAACCAGCAGGGACAAAGTGCCTTGAGCGTTATTTCCGGATTCTTGGAATTCATCAGTTTTAATTATTTTATTTAAATTTATTTATTTTTGTTTCAGAGAGAGAGGGAGAGAGATAGATTTATGATGATAAGAATTAATTCGAATTAAGATTTAAATCGGGCAGGAGACAGGAATAGCTGATAAGATTCTTTGAACTGAAGCAAACCCTTTAATTAATACTTCATACTCATTGCTACCCTTTTATGCAACATGCCCATATGTGGTGACTACTGAGTGTTGCTAGCTGGAACATAAATTACTTGATTCAATGTATATATATTAATAAAGAAATATGAACATGAGTTAATTATATAAATGCAAAAATGTAATGTAATTAAGTACAGTTCATGACAAGTATCTATATAAATAAGTTACTTAGGACCGAAGTCCAATGTTAGAAGGTATTACTTTCTATTTTAATTTAATTTATTATTTTGTGTGAGTTGTGTGATTTTGTATGTGGACAACGATTTCTAACATTGTCGTAACATTTTCTGTTCTTTTGGGTCTTAGATGTTCACGGTACAATATGGATTCTCTATTTCAATTAGTGTTTAGTTACATAGTTTATGTTATATAGATACACGATTGCTGTATTTCATCCGAAATCAAGTATTTTTATGTGATAATATTTAATGCACGGAGAGGGTTATATATATGATATCAAATTCAGATTAATTCTTAAGAGTTTATAGGTGTACATATGAATTTACATAGCTTAAATCATTAATGCAGACTGTGCTATTGAGTTCGTGCAGATGCATGCATGCAAAGTTAATGAAATCTATAATATTCCTATATTTTTATAAAGAAATTAGTATTTAATACACTTGGCATATGTTTATGACATGAAATATGAAATTAGAACATCATCTTGGAATAGAGTATCCTTGCCCTTTTTTAATATCCTTCTGCTCATGCATGTGCTCCTGCCATTAAATACAGACTTGACATGTGTTTGGAAATATAAAATATGAAATATATACCATAGTAAAAAACTTCAAATAAACTTTTTGAGCCTGCTCTTGGGCAGCTAGCATACGATAACTCCTATATTTATAGCATATGATATGATAACTCAAGATCTTTCCCTTATTTTTTTAATCTATTGAGATGAGTTCTTTTTCTTTTATTTGACTTTTTTTTGGAGAGTGTGAGTTCGTCCTCTTGTTGGGATGAGTTCTTGATATACTGTGGATTATTTTTCATGTGCCACGTATGGAGTTTGCGGTTCTATTTCTATTTTTATTCGTTATTTCTTTCTTCGTGAAATTTTTATTGCAGCTTTATTGCGTTTTTCATTTCTCTTTGATAATCATAACTGAAATATTATCTAGGTGTAACAGACATGTGGGAATTATATGTTAAATGGGAAAATCACTCTGCAATATGTATCATGTATATATGTGTCATGTATATAGATATAGTTTCTTTCACACCCCAACTGGGAAATGATTCAATGGGATAAGTAATTTCTTTGCTTTATGATTTGGCTGGATTACTTAAATTTCTAGTATGACCCAAATTCTTAGTTTTTAAGTGTTTTTCTATTATCTATTCTTGTATTTTTAGAATTAGGATTTGTATTAGATTTTCCAATTTTAGAAGGACTATTAATAGTCAATCTTACTCCGGTAAAATAAATTAAATTGCTTTTTATTACTCAGACACATTCGTGATACTTGTGTGACAATTGGTCTAAGTTAGGAGTGGAGCAATGTAATGTGGAAGAGATAGTGTTCTTTTGTAACTTTCGAGAGCTAGTGATTGTTCAAGAATTTTTTAAGTGTTTTTCTTTTTTTTCTTTTTCTTTTTGGGTCTTGGATTTAGATATAAGATTGAAGGATTATTTTATTTGTCAAACCTTTATTTCTTAATTCACGTGTTTCTATATTTTATTTGTTAGGTATTTGTTTTACTTAATTAAATTTAATTTATTGGTGTGATTTATTGATCTTGAAGAATCAAATCTTGTAACGAGTTGCTTTCACTTTGTAAACTCAATATCTTATTATATAGTAACTTCAGATTATTCTATTTCTCCCTGTTTTAATATATCCTTATAAATTTAGATAGTACCAAGCAAGAACTCAGCATGATTATATATCAAATGATACTTCGATCCTTCAAACTATATTTGACATACTGGAACTCAATTGGTCGCATTTGATTTCGTACATGTGATTTTTCTCCATAGGAGCTTCTCAATTGTTCTTATATTTTTGTGAATTTTACACGGAAATCTTCAAGCGTTACCAGAAAATGCGTTGATGGAAAAAAAACATTTCCAATCAGAATGAAAAAGTAATAAAAGATCGATTTGCACATATGCACTTTATTCAAAGTGTAAATATAATTTTATATATATATATATATATTGAGTTTCTACAAGATACATTCCCTATGAAATGTCTAATTGCTGACTTTGTTCACTATTATTTTAATTGACAAATTAGTCCTCATATTAAATAATTGTTATGTTTGATGAATTGTTATATGGCTAGGTTGGTTTCTCATACTTAAATAAACTCAATAAATGTGAGAGTTCTTTTGGATTGCATTAAATTTGATCAAAAAAATTGAAATATTGAGAGGGTGTTTGCGTAGGCTTATTAAACATCTTATAATATATTTTTGGAGTTTATAAGATATTAAATTTTATTTTAAAAATAATTTGTTAAAGTATTTAGATAAACTAAGACTTTTTAATTTATAAAAGGTTAGAAATGATAATTTGTAATTAAAACAATTAAAATTAAATGTGCATGTTAAGATCTTTAAAATTAGTTAGAAATTTCTTCTTTTTTTCATAAAGAGCTTAAGACCCTAACATCTTATTTAGGGATGACAATGGGGCAGATAAAACACAAGTTTGGGGTGCTTAAATGGGACAAGGGGCGGGATTTGAGGCTTATATTATTTGAGTGATTTACTCAGCTCATCAAAGTACTCTGGGACCTGATGACAAGATGATACAAAGATTAATGCGGTAATTAAATTTTCTTTAGGAACAAAAGGATCTTAGTCAATGCTGTATAATCTAGTAACCACAGTATGAAGATTTAAAAGCACTAAAGGGCTTTAATCTTACTCTAACATTAAACATGGTTGACTTGTCATGAGAAAGATCCTATGAAGGATTTTGCTCAATTATTTCCATAAAAGTTAAGGTATTCACAACAAATTATGCAAACATATAATCATCTACTTTTATTAAAAGTTAAAAACAGTATATTATAATAAAAAGTACTTTGTATTTGAAAATCTACAAATAATTTCCACAAATCATAAAAAAAAGTGTTTGTAATTCCAGGTTGTCATATAGTTTTTCTATTATGAATAACTTATAGCACCTCATAAGTAGCCTCAAGATCGATTATGAGATTATAGATAAGAACTTACAACATAAGCAGAGTTTTTGACACTCAAAAAGAACATTTATAATAATTCAAAAGCAGATAAGTATTTTTCATAAGGACTTGTAAATAACACCTAGATCTAATCTTTAAAAAAGTCAAGATATGCTAATAAGTACCTAATACAATAAATAAGCTCACGGGTCATGATTGTTTTAAACTATTTATTGCCTCGCCTGTTGCATGGAAATTGAAAAGTATGCTAATTACTATAATTTATTTTGACATTTAAAATTAACATATGAAATGATCTTCATGATCCATATGCTCCCAGTCCCAATTAAGTTATACGAATGAAAAATCGGAACAATTTGGAGAAAGAAGCTTCTTTTATACAAATCACTGTAATTGTTTCTCTTAGTTTTCTTTAACGAAGAAGACACAAATGATTATTAGTTTGTAATTTTTCTTACCAAACTAAACAAGAAATACACAAGTAGCTCCTTGTAAATCTAGCTTAGGTTTCATTTTCTGTTGATTTTGAACATAATAAATAATAATATAACATCTGTGCTTATGGAGTTTGTTTATTGTGATAGGTCGGATAAAAATTAGTTGTCCAGTTTAGTCTATTATTTAATTTGATATTAGAAAACTATCATCTAAACTAAAAATCAATAAAAATGTGCTAAACGTGGATACACATTCTACCAAACAGATGGGATGGAGCCACCCAACCACCAATTTTTTTTTTTTTGAAAGAAATTATTACATTCAATCATTACATCATCAATATATCAATATAAATATTTTAATACATTTGAAAATCAAATACAAAACAAATAAAGCAAGCTACTATACAATAGAATTAAAGTTACCATACGGTGGACGGAAAGATCAATTAGGATCCTTTATTTCAAAATAATATTTAATCTCCCATTTCACGTCAGAAATCATTACATTCAATCATTACATCATCAATATATCGATATAAATATTTTGATACATTTAAAGATCAAATACATAACAAATAAAGCAAACTATTATACAATAGAATTAAAGCTACAATACGGTAGACAAAAAGATTAATTAGGATCCTTTATTTCAAGATAATATTTAATCACCCGTTTCGCTTCATAAATACATACCAAACGTAAAGAAGATTTTTTTATAAAAACACAAGATTGTGAATGTAATACTCTTGACATGCATTCATGCAATAGAATAAAAAATAAAACCAAAAAACACCAAATTGTGAATGTAAACATATTTATGTAATAGAATAAGAGATTAAATATAAAACAAAATAAGGATACAAAGTGGAAAAAGATGCTTTGGCTTCCTTCACTTAATCCAATGAAGTACAAGTGATATCAAAATAATCAAATTTTACATTTAATTAATGATACATTTCATCTAACATCCATTCATCAAAATACACTTCATAATATGTCACACAACATCGAGAAGCAACAATTTTTCACTACTTTATCTATCTAAGCAAAGCAAGCCCAATCCATATCAGAACACCTATCACATATTTGTTGCTTCCCAAGCTAGTTGGTTCACGACACAGGCATGTTAGTACGAACTGCAGAAAATTACTCAGTCATCCAAATTCACCCGGCATTGTGAGATTACCCTTATCACTATATAAATAAAGGCTTAACAAGTGTCTTCATTTCATCAAATTGAATAAACAATATTGGGCACCGGCACATATGGGGCTATGGATTCTGCAAATGGTCTTCCTGCAATTGCGGCCGAAATGAGGCAACTCCAAAATGAAATTCAAGAGCGCCTTAGAGTACTAAACTTCCGTTCGAGTAATGTGAGAACAATGGATCCTGCAAGGAAAGAAGCACACATTTGCTTTATCAATAGAACAATAGATCTTCCAAGAAAAGAAGCGTGAATTTGAATTTCCTGATAATGAGAATGTCCGCTTCTTTCCGTGCAGGATCCATTGTTCTAACATTTCTCAAAAGGAAGTTTAGCACTCTATGGTACTCTTAGAATTTCATTTTGGAGTTGTCCCATTTCAGCACAGGAAGTCCATTTGAAGTATCCATGGCGATACGTGCTAGTACTCGAGTTCCTTGATTTTATATACAATATACAATCCAATCCTATAAACCTAAGTCAAAAATACTACATTCATTCTGCATGACTTAGCCATAATCAATCCTTAGCCTTTTCAGCTCAGCTTGGAAAATAGGGCTGGACTTCAACGTCCTTTGTGCAAGAACCCTTATATCCTCCCTTGAACAATCTCGCGATATACGAACAAGCTCCCACAAGGCACCCCCATTAATCATTTCCTTCGCGTTGACCTCTGGAATGAAGCAATTCTTGCATTTTAGGTACCATAAATCTAGTTTTCTTCTCTTTATATAACGAAATGTAGAATGAAATTCTTTACCATGTTGTGCTAAATGGCAAAGTGCTAGCTCAATGTGACGCCTGATTGGTGAAGCTTCATTATTAGCAGTCTGCACAATCCAAGGAAGGGCACCATCTTCGATTAGGACTGACCTCCCACTCTTAGTTCCTGCAATAACAAATAAAAGTGCACAGATAATTATGTTAATGCGATTTATAAAGTAAGAGAGTGCAGATGTGCATCATAACCACTAGAAGATTTGCTATTAGGAAAGGAAGCAAATTTTTGTTATTTAAAAAATGTGATTTCACATAGATCACGCATATGATTTGACTAAACTGAGCTAGCAATGATTGAATAATTCTCAAATGCACAGAAGATAATGTGAGGCAGCTGACAGATTGCAACCAATTTGTACTAAATCAGCAAACAAACCTAAAGTACTGTGTGTGTGTGTGATTATGCG
>JACFYI010002305.1:4124155-4141474 GCA_014898755.1 Handroanthus guayacan
TAGACTCGCATTTTGCAAAGTTTGCAATTCCACGAGCTACTTGAGCAAGAACATCTGGATGTCTGCATCTAACCATTCCCAGTAAAGCTCTAATCCCACCTTCAGCTCTTAGCTTGGCTTGCAACTTATCTGTGAATGTAAAAGCAGATGTCAGTAACAGCACAAGTTGGCTATTGAAAATTTCTCCGGAGGGAGTAGACATGAGTATTGGCCAGGTTGACATGAAAAGGCATAAAAGCATGCCTACATACCGTTGCCACAAAGATTAGCGATGGCTCCAGCAACCATGCGAAGCGTCTGAGGATCCTCAGCCTTGGCTGCTGTCAGAGACAACAAGCTTATGCCCCCTTGTGACATAATGAGCTCCTGGTTGGTTTCTGCCAATCACCGGGTATCAAACATATAAGCAGGTGACAAACTAAGGTCAAAAATATCAAAAATATCTCCATAAGTATGCATGTGAACCTAAGTCCAAGTAATGGGAAGTTACCATTCATTGCAAGATTTGCAATAGCCCCAGCTGCGACTCGATGAATGGTCTCATCGTTCGAACTTCTCAGGAGCATAAGCAAAGATGCCAGTCCACCAGCCTCAACAATCTTTTCTTGATTGGACTCTGAAGATTAAGGAAGATGATAAGTAAATATTCATAAGCAATGCAAAAACGGACAATGAAGAGATTAACTCCCCATATTAGCAAATTAAAAGAAATCATTCTGCTCGGGCAACTGGAAGAAGCCAAGTCAAATTGAAATGAATGAGAAAGAGTTGCTGGGTTATCAAGATACAGAAGCCAATCCCATTTCGAAAAAATCATTTAAGTAATCAAAACCAATGTGCATTCAGCCCTAGAAATATGAATTAAAACCGTTGAATGGAAGAATAAGGGAAACATAAAAAGCAATGAATGATAAAAAGAATTAACATAGATCATACCTTCTGCTGCTAGATTCGCTACTACTTTAACAGCATGAATGCGTACATCGGTATCTCCTGATTCAAGTAATGACAATATTTTGTGCAGTCCCACTGTTGCAGTATGGTAAATACCAGCAGAGGAAGCAAGATTAGTAGAGAGATTAATTACCAAAAATTAAAGAAAAGTTTAAAGAAAGGAAATAAGTCCCCACCTTGTTCAAACAGTTTCACCATCGAGGCTTTCTCGCCTTCTCCAGACTCTCTCATACGTTGATGCTTGACCTGAGGGGTCGGAGGGTCCAGGGAACTAGGTACGTTTCTAGTCGAACCTCGATCAAGATTTCTTCTTGACTACAAAGTCATAAAGAATAAAAAGGCTGATAAATCCTCATGCGTAAACCTCAAATCCAGCTCGTAACGTAATACTACAGACAAATTATACTTGAAGCAAAAGGATCACTTGCATTTCTAAATTATTATCATTGATTTGCTTGGATTACTAACCCAATATTGTTGTTTCTCAGAGAAATAGACCCAAAAATTAAGAATTGTGAAAATATGATGATTGTCAGGTCCTGACGAATAAGCAACCTTACTTCTATATTCTCAGGTAAACCAATCCAATAATCATTTCATAAAGAGGAGAAAACTACTAGTTTTTGACCTGAATATCCTGTAGCAAACATACGCATCATTAAGAAATCTGTATTGAGCTGACAGGTTTCTACTATCAGTTCAAGCCTATATAAGATACGAGAAGAAAGCTTTGATTATGATGATGAATAAAGTAGACATGGAAGACGAGTTTTAAACAACATTTCTTATCACCTAGTATGAATATCTCAACGGGATGACCTGAGGGGTAGCAAATGCAATGTATGAACTATAACTCATAGATCACTGTAAAATGAACAAAAAATTTTCAACTGGAAGTTCCCAGCCCACAAGAAGTCCTAATCAACCTAGATTCCTGGTCTATAAGAGGAAAGCTGGAAATAACATATATTCTATACACAACTCGTGGGACAGATGGGATCACTGAATCCAAATTTTGTTTATTTGATAGCAATAATTCACATTAATGATATCTGCAACTTGCTTACCTCATCAGCTTGGAAACTTATTTGCAGTAGCTGACTTTGTAGCATTTCTATTTCTTCCTCAAGTTTTGCTCTTTGACATTCTTCATCTTCTAGCATCTTACGAAGCTTTAATAGTTCAGCATTTCTGGCAGCCTAGTGACACAATAGAAGCCAAGTTACAAACTTAGCAAGAAAGAATAACTGGCATGATAATTGAAGAAATTAATTAATACAACAAGCACCTCAGTGTTTTTCCAGTGAATCAATTGATTTTTAAGATTATCAACTTCAGCTTCTGCAGCTTTGCGCAAAAGAATTTCATTCTGAAGCTTTTGTTTAATCTCCGCAACTTCAGGGGAAGCAGACAGCATAGAAGGCTACAGGGCAACAGAATTCCAAGGAAGCATTTTAAACGCTTAAATTGTGAAATTTCAGCTAACTGGCTGAAAAATTAGAGATTCTATTAGCAAAAATAAAGAAAGACCAAAAAATGGCAGATAACAAACATGGCAAAAGAATTATTACTTTTGGATGTATAGCGCTAACTTATTTGAGGGCTGGGCAAGTTCTAAAGCTTTTTGTAGATTAATTCTATACAAGAGTCGAAACGGAAACAAAAGAACAAAATCAACAGCAAAATTAGAGAAAATATGCTTTATCAGATCCAACTTGTGTTTTTTCAAACTCAAAAGAATATTTTGGCAGTTTATCCTGCGCTCTTCCTTCCATGGTTGTATACATTTTGATGTGGTATATGACCTAGTTGAGTCTGTTCATGTTTCACATAACACTCAAGTCGTCCTTTTTCATTATTCTCCTTCTCAAATTAGTATGACAATATCAAGGATCAGATTCATCAATGCAACCCATAATAGACTTGAAATTGCAACCTACAGAAAATCAAAGTGTCTGGGGTCTCAAGTTTGCAAAATCAAGGATTAAGTGATGACTACATTTAACTAGAGAAAAAGGAATGCAATGAACAACAGCATACTAAAGTATAATTGTTCCAATCCTGCAATATATAGAGTATCAGCAGAAGGGTAGTTTCCATTATGCCCCGAAATTCCTCAGGGTATACCCAAAAAACAGAACAAACCTTGACCGTATTCATTCACCATTTTCATTTGATACCTAAACTTTCAATTATTCTACATGGTTAAACCAAGATTCACAGATGCTAGTAATGCTGCTTATAGTTACTTGAATTTGGAATAAGAAAGAGTATGGAACGTCAACAAAACGCAAACCATGCAAGTATTTCCTCAATGTTTAGTTAAAGATTAAATAACCTTTACAAGTCCAAAAACATCAAGTACACATATTACTAGAGGAACTTCAAACATCTGATTTTTGGAAAGGATGTCTAGATCATTAAACCAACATAAGGAAGTTAATCATTACAGGGGACATCACAAAGCTGCAACATGAATGGAAAACCAATATCCAGCAAGCTTGTTGCCAGGAGAGTTTATTGGTGTAATAATTTTAACATCAATTATTCTTTTGAATTATTTGCAAAAAGTAGCAGCGCAGAATTTGAATGATCGACCTTTATAATTTGTAACTAGCAGCAAAACATGAAGACTGCACTCGTGCTACATAGACAAATGATATACAATACCTCTGAGTTTGGTTTCTGATTAATCCCACCATCAGACAGCCCAACTTTAACTTTTTGATGTCCGTGCTTTTCTTGCTTTCCTGCCCATTGTTCCTCAAGCCTCTTTACCGACTCCATGTAGTCTTTCTGACATTTCAGTTTCTCCTTCTGAAAGGAAAAATAACAATAAAAAATTATCAAATGCAAGTCTAGTCAGAGTCAAAAAATTAGAGAATATGGACTTACGTAATATCAGCCTCATAAACTACGAAATAATTTTTTTCCATATTAACCAAAAAAAAAATCCCCCCCCCCCCACCCAAAGCGTTTGACATTAAATTTCTGTTTTTGGTCCAAACCGTACAAACCAAATGGAGGTATGTAAAGAAACAAAACAAATAAAGAAAATTCTATTTTAAAAAATCTATTTAACTATGGTTTGATTTGGTCTGTTTCAAGTCCTCATTTTGTCAAACATTTGATTCATGTTCCAAAAAATCTTCTGTTTTCTAGAAGGCATCAACTCATCTATTTTCAATTACAATTACAAATTACTAAATGGCAACAATAGATCTCTGTGCACAAACACAAACACGCAAAAGCTTGATATTTTAAATAAGCTAACAAGTCATGATAAAGGCATCTGCACGAAATATTTCAGGTTAACACCAAAACCTGCCAACTCATTATTTGGTTTCAACTACTCTTTCAAGCCTCAAAATAAGGATGCCTAACAATCAAACTATCTGCAGATTAAACTTCTCTCATAAAGAGATCCTCCTTCCCGGAACCCACAGTTAGAAGCTAGTTAACACACCGATAATCAGTGCCAAACAACAATTTCTATTCAAATGAGGGCATTAGACATGCATCACATAGATCACAGGTAAATTTAGCTAGAAGAAAGATGAGAAGCAAAATTTTAAAATTGACTTTAAAAGCAGCAATATGTTGATACTTTTTTGCTGAGAGTGAACAGAGTGCATTTCATATATGGCATTTCAACAAACGCATTTAAAATTAAAAATTTTCTTATGATTCTTTTGCATTCACATACCTCCAATGCACCAGCATAGTTCTGTTCTACCTCAGCAACACGGCTTTGTGCTTCCACAGCTATCCTTTCAATCTCATCCTGAAATACCTTTTGTTGCCTTTCGTTTTCTGCAATTAGTTTGTCCAATTGCATTTCAAGCCTCCTTGATAAACTTTTGTAATCGAATTCCTCTTTAATTTTCACCATATTCTCCACCTTCATAGCCTGCAAAAACCAATAACAATAAAAAATACATCAATAACAACAACAATAACTAGAATAATAGTTATAGCAATACTAGACTCAATTTGCACCCAATTAGTATACCACCCATATTTGCATCATAGCATCTTTTCAGAATTTCAGTTTTGTATGTATGACAATATTGATAAGAAACAATTGGATATAGCATACTTATCTCCAAATGTAACCTAGAAAAGTAGATAGCAAGATAAACAGACAAATCGAGGCCAGATGACAAGTCTAGACTCTAGACTAATGCTCATGCTCAAAGAAATGCAGCAAAAATAATTGAACTAACCCGTTGACCAAACATGATGGTGCTAGATGTCTCTCCTCGGTGGCGTGGCGATGGCCCAATAGTAATAACCAACGAGGTTCTTGCTGTACCTGAGAATTGCACATTGTACAACTTATCTTGTCAAATGCTGAAATTGGATCTTACAAATGTTCCATTTCATTGGATCCCAGTCATTAAACAAAATTGTAAAAAAAGACAGCCATTATATATAAGAAAGTCCCAACTTCAAGTGTTTTCCATAAATTACATATAAGAAAACCTATGAATGGACTGGACCATCTGAATCCTCCCTGAACCACGGTGATAATAAACATAGAGTGTCAAAGCAACTGCCAGGGACTAATGAGCCAACGAACTTCTCATGGATAGATATATGTTATATATCCATAAGAACTTGACAAAACATATTCAGATTAGGCAAATGTAAGTTTTTTCCAAAAATAAGATAGAATAATATAAAACTTTTAACCATTTCTCATGCAGAAAGATCTTTGAGATATTTTTTCTACCATGATATTTATTTATTAAAATGCAAATATAATTGCAGAGTAACAGCCTTATTTTCCACAAATTATTACCTCCAAAAGAATCTCGAAGCAATCTTGTGAGTTTTGAATCACGGACAGGAACATGAGCACTGTTCTCTGCCAATGCATTAATACACTTTCCTAGTGCACTCAGAGAGAGATTGATAGATTTGGCTTCCTCCAATGTATGACCATCACTCCCTGCCAGATGGAAACAAATGGTTGTCAAAAGTTAAAAGAAGAAAGCGTGTAGAGATTGATGCATATACATGCCAAAACAATATCTTCTTTAAGATTTGGAGTACTGCTAAGAAGTTACAATTGTAATAATGTATACTATAATGCATTCCTCAGAGAACATATAGACAAACGATAAATTTACCATAATCTCGCCAAGCATTTTTCATCTTTCAAATAAAAGAAGGAATAAGATATAAATTGGCACAGGAAGCAGAGAGGAAACTGGCCGTTTACTGGATAACTAGACCCATTAAGAAATAAAAGAGTTAATGTGATAGATGATTAAGGATAAGAGACTCTCGGATATGAGGTTCTCGGAAGAAACAGTTTGAATCATCAAGTCAAGAAAAGTAGTAATACCTCTTCTCAAATTCATGTTTTCTGTGGTAAGATTTGTGCTCATAACTTGGTGATATAGTCATCATACACCAAAAGAAATCTATTGTATAGGATATGATTTAGGATGTAAAAGCTCTGGTCCAATACAAGAACTTGCAAACTCATGGACTATCCAGAACCCATGCCAAATTACTTCAATAAGTGCCAAGATTGTGTAACTGGATGCATATACCCTTACCATATCAGAGCATTACCTGATTTGTCAATACGCTCAGAACCAGCAAGGTCCACAATAACTAGCTTGCTTTTACGTACAATGGGAGGCTTCATTGATTTACTCGTCAGCGTCACGTTACCATTTTCACTTGGAAAAGAAGAATTTCTTCCTTTTACAGACCTCTTTATGTGCACCTGCAAAGAAATAGTTTCCAGTACACAACATCATGAAAAAGGCAACCAATAGCATGAGCTTCCTACAAATTAGTGCAAAAGAATACGGCAAAATAGAACTGCATTTTATTCACCATTAGAATGGCATGACTACGTGAGGATTCTGTATTTAATTTTGTGTTTGCAGCAAAACGATGAGCTTCCCCTAATTGCAGTAATTCCATAAAACTTTTATGATCCCTAATTTCTACCAGGGTCGCCCCAGGTACAGAAACATCTCCACTCTTTGGATCTTCCACGATGGATATACTGTCATTAGCTGGATTAAGGAGATCCTGTATTGTTTCCATGTAAAGCTGCATGAATATATTAAAAAAATCAATGTTCAGCAACTCCTCATGTCATAACCATGAAACTGAATTGGTACAAAACTCAGCAACAATTTTCAGGCACATGTTATGTATAGCCAATTTAAAAGGTGAAGAATGTTCACAGTAATGAACCTGCAAATAAGAAACAGAGACTACATCATTCTCGGGTGACACTTCAGCCAATATATCCTCCATTGCACGCAGCATTATTCCACGATCAGCAGCGTCTTCTTCTCCTAGTCGTCCAAGAGTGTAGGTTTTTCCTGTACCAGTCTGCCCATATGCCATCACTGTTCCGTTGTAACCATCTAAAACACTCTGCAGAACACAACATAAATGCATCTCATACATTAAATCAGGGAAAAAAAACGAACAGAAAAGAAAAAGGTGGCTAGATTAAATTACTTGTGAATAATAAGGTCAGAGAGAAAATAAAAAATTCCTAAATGCAGAACCATGCTCAGATGTAGGATCAACACTCTTAGGCATTTAACAGTAGTAAGATCAAGAACATCAGTTAACTATAAAATTGCACAAATTACCAGTTTCCAGATCATGAGAAGTAAATGGGTAAACTGGTAACATAAATAGATAATCATTAGTAATTATTCAAACTTTTCAAGTAAGAGCCAACATATTGCCAGAGTCTCCAGGAAAAACTTTTTGATGTATGATCAGCCACTTATATAGAAATCAAATACTGTAAAAGGGTTGACAACTTCATATGTTGTTTATAAGAAAACATTCATACGACAACAATAACTTTTTCAAGTACGACAAAGCCAGACCTTTGATTTTTTGGAAGTAATGGGGATAAATGATGAAAATCAACCACTCAGGTTTCATTTACCTCAACCACGGGCTTTGCTACAACTTCATACACACGCTTTTGTGATGCAAACTCTGTTAGAACTTCATCAAACTCGTAAGTATCAGAATCCCAATTGTTTTTCCGAAGTTTCAACCGCTTGAGCTGACATAAAGCCAAGAAAATCACCATTTGAGATGCAATTAAAAAGCCATGTCTAGACTTGCTAAAGCAAATAAAATATGTAGCATTGGGGTGCAATGATAATGGTTATATTTATACCTCTGGCTGCAACTCCACACAGTCAGCAAAATCAGCATCAGCCACCATCTCTTCTGAATTTCGTGGCCTCAATCTGACAGCAACTCGCACTCTTCCGGAAACTATATCACACATTGCAATATTTAGTCTTCAACTTCTAAGGAAAGAAAAGAAGTCTTACTAACTTGAAAGGTGCATAACGCAAGACACCAACAGTGATCGTGCTTGTGAGAAATACACTACAAGAGAAAATGAGCAAGGAAATGGATGCTATAATATTTAGTAAAAAGAAAAATTTTCCAAAGTTTGTATATAGCGGAATCCGTACAACACGTACATTGAAACAGCACAAGGAGGGAAAAAGGAGGGAGATGCCCAAAGAAAAGGGAAACAATCATAAATGCCCAAATCAGATTTCCTTCTGGCTAAATAACAAAAATTGTCCTCTGCGAATAAATCTCCCACCATACAAGTTTTAGTCGAGCCCCCATAGCAAATAATCACAAAAGGTGGGAGCAACATCCATAAATCAGCTTATTATGACTGCAGACAACTAAGTTGCATTCCAAAAAAACCACCAATAAGCATGACAACAAAACACATGACGAAGGCAAAAATTTCACTTATGCTCAAAGTGAAAAACTCAAGATCAAGTCTTCACTTTCCTCCCAACAAACAAAAAAAAAAGCCGGGAAATTTACACAACCTTATACACCATAAATTAAGCGAAAAAACATGAAAATTTCACGCATTCAATAGGAAACAACCAAAATCCGCCAAATTACACCCATTCGTCTAAATTATGCTAAAGACTACCAGTAGATTCATCTCGGCTTGAGGCAGAGCCGCTGCGGCGAAGACTAGAAGAAGCTGCCGTTGACTGCTGCACCTTCGACTTCAAAGAAGAAGAGGAAGAATATCTAGAACTATAATTCTCAACCTTCACAGCACCACCTCCTCCCCCTCCTCCCCCTCCACCTTTTGGCACACTGCCGCCATTCCTGTAGCCACTGCTCGACATTTTCCTTTTTATTCTTGTTTTCTTCTTCTTCACATCATTTTTCTTTACTTAGGAACAATGATCGGAGCAATTCGAAAATGGGAGAAAAGGTTTTGGCTTTTGGAGTTTCTTCGACAGTTGAAAAAAGAACCGTAAAAAATGAAGCAATAGTCGTAAAAGGGGAGAGAGTGGGGCTGCCGAATTATTATCCACCAAAGGTCCCTTGGGTAGTTTATTTAATTAATTCCAGTTTCTAAATGGGGGGGAAAAACACAGGAATACGGAAAATTTTAATTTTTTTTTTTTTATAGGTAAAGAACAAGACATGAATTAAGCAACAGAATTACAAAAATTGAGTTGACCCTGTCCCCCGTCACAAAATCAATTAGACGGCAATTTGTGAAATGGGACAGTGCCCAACCAAGAGCACGATGATGCCCATCTAGCAAGGTTGTAAGCAGCAAAATTAAAATCTCTAGAGATTTTACAAACCAGCCAATTGCAATTAAGAGACAAAAAGGATTTGGCCACACCAATGTCTGCAGCAACCTGCCAAAAGGATGGGAAATTCTCATTGTTAATCATTTGTTCCACTTCGAGAGAATCAGTTTCAAAAATAACTTTCTTCAACTTCCAATCATCAGCCATTTTGAAAGCAAGGTTGAGAGCTTTCATTTCTCCTGCAGAGTTAAAATTCTATAAATTATGTATTTTTTTTCTATGATAATTCAGCTCTCAAAAATTTTATTAATACTAATTATGTATTTTTCCACAAAATATGTACTTTTTCGAAAACATGTGCCTTTTAGTATGTTTTTATGCAATTCTTTTAAAATATTCTTATTTTGATATGTCTTCCTATGATATACTAAAAATGCCCTCCTTATTATTTATATTTATAATTGCAACTTATGATAAATTGATAATATCATTATAAACTTCAGAGCTCATTATTATCATTTTATAATATTACAATACATAATTATATGTATGAATTATATCCTAATTATTAAATATATTCCTAGAATATGCACTATCGGCTAGTTAAAAGTAAAGATGATGCATTTGACTAAATGACAGCAGACAATGAAAATTTTCCCTATGTAACTTTAAATTATTGGTTTATTAGTGATGGCTATTGGAATTAATGACTGATATTATTGTCCTTGATGACGCTTTGGGATTTGCAGATGCTAATTGCCAACGGAGGGTAGTTGATTAGGATCCTAAATTATTAGCACTGATTAGTTCTTAATTAGTCTTAATGGCATTATGACATTATTGTATCTAGACCTATTTAATGATTGTTTTAATAATTATTAGATACGGGTTCAAGCTTTGGGGAAAAAAAATTAATATAAGTACAATAGTTTATCTTAGTATTTCCAAGTGAGGGGTTAGTTTTGTCATTTAAAGTGATTTACTTACGTTTTATGAAATAAAATCTATCCCATACTTCAAATAATGTAATTTTATGTTTTAATATTTGCATTTTTCCTTCTTTTTTTTTGTCTCATATTTTTCTGCAAAATTCATTGGTACATACGTAACACACAGAATAAAAAAGACAGCAAGTATGGAAGATGGCTGTTGAGAAATTATTTACGAACATTTCAAACGGGCCCTTCCAGAACTATTAAGGTGCAGATGCAATACTGCTTCTTTTCCTTTTTCATAATTAAATTAGTGCTTCCTGACATCCTTGTAAGGTGCGTCTATTTAAGAACTTTTCTTGAACTTTTCACCTTCTTCATATTACTTTAAATAGCTTTCTATTTATTATGTATTTTTTATGGAAATTATTTGGTTTGGTAGAGTGGATAAGTAGATTTTAAGTCACTACCAGAAAATACCTTCTTCACTAACAAAAAATTTTAATATAATTTAAGAAATTCATCACAAATTATTTCGTCACAAATTCGTTAGTAAGTTTCGTCCCGAATTAATTTTATGATAGAATTAAAGTCCGTCACAAAACTAAATTTTGTGATGAAATTTTTCATCACCAACTAAAAACTTGTTATAAAAATTAATTACAAGTTCGTCACAAAGTGCCATTATCATACATATTTTGTTTATTTTTTTCGTGATCTGTCACTATTTTTCTGTTAGTGAATGAGTGTTTTCTTGTAGTAAGTAAAAGATCATATCCTGTATTTTTTTTAAGAGAAACAACTATAACATTCAAATAATATATTAATACATGAGAGCAACCACATGTCTAAATAATAAGAGATGTGGATTGAATCCCGTTGAAACACCATTATCCTTATTTTCTCCATTATTGTAATCTTTTTTTCTCCATTATTGTAATCTAAAAAAAATAATACATCAATACGCCAATGCGAAACAGCCCCAAACACTGCCCTCATCGGCAAAAGAAATCACATCCTATTAATAAATAGTTAAGTTTTTTGTTTACTTTTGAGGTTCTACCAAGTTTCATGGGAGTGTGTCCTTTTCAATGCACATGATATGATAATAATTAATGCACAACCCATACATTTCAAAGTAATATAATTGCGAGAGACAAATCAATTGGTCAAAACATTTTATAAAAATTATCAATAGAAGAAAGTAAATAGACTATTTGATAATTGAGGAAATTCAAATATGATGCAGCATAATTCCTTTCTAGTTCAACAATAACACAATTTACTTATCTCTTGCAAGATACAAGAGTCCAATAACGTAGTATAACTCAACAAATTCTGGACAAGTTGCTGAGTTCAAAATTTCACCACATTAAAATATTTCTTCAACAAGTAAAACTTTCCATTTTATATGCATATGTATTGAGTATTTTGTAATTGATATAGGAAAATGATTCTTGCTATAAGTATAGAAGATCTCTACAACATAAATGAGTAACAGATATAAATTACACGAGAATACAAAGTAGTAGTAATAGTAGTAGTAAGCTAAGGCAATTTGAGAATATGAAGTAGTGGATAATAAGTAGACAAATAAGTAAATAATAATCAAACACGTAACGGGATTAGTGGTTATAAGAGCGAGTAATACATAAATAATGAGCATTTTGTTCACTAACAGTACTGACCTCACTATTATGTTATCATCTTCTCATTATCAATTGAGATAATATAAAAGATCATAATATCATAAAATATTAATATGAAAGTCTTCAATCTCCAACAACACAAATGATATGTACATCTCAACTTTCTTTTGGTTTTGAGTATTGGTGGTTGTCTAGACATTAAAATATGAGACAAGGGGCTGCCTATTAATAGTCAAACGAGATAAAGTGACAAGAAATAGAATAAAGTGAAAATTGGAGCATTATAACTTAAAACTCGAAAGGCGCCAAAGAGGCTGTTTACTTTTATTAAACCGTTTTAAGTTTAGAGGCCCTCCAAAGTAAAGCAAATTTGAGGGCCACTAGTTTGTTTTTCGTGAAAATTATGTTGCCATAGTACATATTTTATTTATGATGACAATCATAATTGCTTTTCTTTTTCTCCTTATTCTTTGTTGTCATAATTTAAGAGCAAATTAAGATTTGATGACATAGATAAGAAAAAGTTATATAGCTTGCTAGAAACAATTACTAAACGATATTATATTACATAACAAGGGTAAGTTGACAACTGCAATTTTCATTAGTTATGGCTTAGTCAGTAGTTGCTCGAAAATTACATTACATCTTATGCGGATGAAAGCCGATTTTGTTTATATTATTTTTTTACAATAATTTTATTTATTTTATTCGTTGCAAGAAAACATATATTAAAGAACAAGAAATGAAATGATAACGCTAAAATTATCATTACCAGGCCGATAGGTCATAGCTTAAGTAGTTAGGGTTATAATCATGAAGTTATAAGTTGGATTCCCATTGAACAAGTGTGAGCCTTATTTCTACTTAATAGCAACCTTATTTGATTTTCTACTATGCAGTAACTTTGTTTCTTGTCCGTTAATAATTTCGAATATTATTGATATGTTGTATAATTAAGAATTAAATGTACTAATTATCTCTCTCAAAAGAATTATCATTTATTATACTAGTAAATTTGCACGTGATTCCTGCTTTTAAAAGATTATTTGAAATTAGTAGGGGAGAAGTGGTTGTGATTAAAAATAGTAAAGGTTGATGGTAATTGAAGGATAAAGTTGGAAACAAGAATTTGGCATGAAAATTATCATTTGTGTCTTTCTTTTTATGTAGTATAAATATAGATATTTTATTGATAAGAATTTCTTATTTGTTATAATTGTGAAGTTCTTAATATTAACAAAAATTATGAATAAATTGGCAATAGATAAAATTATAATAATAGAAAAATCATATATAGGTTGTCACTATCAACACTATAAAATGAAAACAAAATTCATCACGATGATTTTTGTAATATTTGTGTTATTCAGTCACTGTGTATGTATTTAAGAAAAGGGTTAATTGCAATGATTTTTCCTAAAAGATAATGTAACTATTGACCATACCCTTCTTCTTTTTTAAATTACAAAAAATTTCCTATCTAAAAATACTATATATGATTACATGTCTCCCCGTTTGTTAACATTTTTGGCCAAAAAAAAAAGAAAAAGAAAAAAAAAACCACTACTATCATCTAAAATTTGATTGATTTTTCCAATTTACTTTTTAAACATATTTTTTTACACCTATTTAAATTTTTTATGGACAAAGATACCCTTAATAACTTAGAAAAGCATAAAAAATTTAGGGCACATTTCAATGTCGCATATTACTAAAGGAATCTTTGTCTATAAAAATTTTAGAAAAGCATAAAAAAATTATAGTTAAAGAATAAATTAGAAAAATCAACTATATTTTTAGATAATATCACCAGTTTTCTTCCAAAATCTTAACAATTAAAAAGGGGAACACATGTAAATTGATTATTTTAAGAGAGGGGGATTTTGTAAGTTTAACAAGGAGAGGAACATAGTCAGTAATTACATTATCTCTTAGAAAATGATATTTGTAATTAACCCTTTAAAAATTGATTTCTATATTCAAATGAAAATGTATGTATTTAATAACTTCAGATACTGGCAATTTAAACATAATTTTATCACTATTAAATTTGTGACAATGATTATTATAGTAAAATTTAAGATATTGTCATGTTTTAATATTATTAATTTAGTGGCATCAGTTGGAGCCTCCATACAATGTGAAAGAGAGATGAACCCATGAGAAATATACGTTTATATTGAATGGGCATAAATGTCACTACGAGGTTCAATTATGGAAAAGGGCAAGCACCGACTTAAAGGTGCAATCTAATTGATGGTCCACCTTATGCATTTGTTGTTGTCATGCTTTTCATATAAGATCATGCATTTCATTTTTTAATGTTAATGCAATTGTGGGTCAAGGATTTCATTTTACTCAAATTGTCCCCATTGGCATACATGCATTGAATTTGAATGGAGGCAAAGGTTTTTGTGGTAAATCATTGGAAATTTTAATTGGAAAAGGTTGGTGTTAAATTTTATTTATTTTTAGAAATTTTAGTTTGGCCCAACTTTTTAAGTTTTCAAATTATTTACCCCAAAAGCAATTTGCTAATTATAAATTAAAATATAATATTTGTCTAATGGTCTATGATTAATATATTTTCCATAAAAAGAGTTGGCAAGAAGAGGGATCTCCTTTGATCAAGATTCAAGGGTTTGATTAGATAGCAATTAATTCATTTTAAATGATAATAATGAATATCACCAACTCAGGTGTTAAATGCAACAATGTGATATAATAATGAAATGAAACAGCACCCACAAATTCAAAGATTAACACCATCAAAATGAGTCTTGCACCTAAAAAACATGCTAAATTAATGTACAAGCAATGCCACTTGAACTCTTTAAAAACAAGCTATTAGAAAAAGGAAAAATAAAAAATAATAATCCGGTAATGAAATGATTTTTATAAAATAGAAAATCAATACAGATAACAGACGAAAATACTAGAATATTCCCAAAATATTTTACTTCAGTGCACTGTAACCTAACTGATTCACGAGGCTTGAAGTAAATAAGATCTTTCATTAACCACTAGTTCACGTATATTCACAAAATCATATAGAAATAACGAGAAAAATTTTATATGTAAAACAATGTATTTAGACACAAATAATTTTAGAGGTCATCTATTTTATTAATTTTCCCTTTTTTCCTTTGATAGGGGATGGTGGGGTGTAAGTGTTTGATGTTTGAGTACTATCATCAATTTCCCCAACTACATTTTCATAAAGTGAATAGTTTATCTTCAACCTTTCTTTAATTGAAAAGTTTGAAAGCCTTAAAAGCGCCTGGATGAAAGAGCAAGTTATGTAGGTTGATTGATAGAGATTTCACATCCACTCATGGATAGAACTCTAGTCATGATATTATTAAGTCCTAACTTGCACAAAAGAGAAAAGGGGGGAGGGGCCTTAGTTCTTGCACGGCTACTTTGGAATTGATTAAGACAATTCATTTCAAAAGTTCAATCTTGAACTAGCATGGGGCCTTTAGGTTTTAGATGGATTTATAAGCAATTTTTGTACTTCATTATTATTAGTTCATCCATCACATTTTTGTAGCAAAAATGAGAGAAAGTAATTATGTGGGTTTTTTGTAATCTTTTCCACAAATTGGGCTATTATTGTAATGAGTTTTACTATATCAGTAGCTTGTGTGCAAGAGCACAATTCGTTACGATTGACTTGTCGGTGGATAAGGTTTTAACCTACACAGGAAAATATCCAATATCAAGAACCCAATATCTGCTTTACCCTAAGTTTTCCAAGAGTCAATGGGTCTACCCTATACTCCCTGGACTCATTGGGTTTATCTTATGCTACCCAATACCCATTGGATCTAAAAATATCATTTATGTTCTTTTCAATTCTTCATGTTATTTGTTAAAGTGTCAAATCTTAATAGAATTATATTGTAAACTATATTTGTGATAAAAAATTATTTACGAAATATAATTTGAGTTTGGAGGAACTTAGCATCACCCATAAAAACTATATAACAATTTCAATAACAAATTAGATATAAATAAAATTAATACAAATAATTATCAATTATGTATGAAGAATCCAAAAAATAAAAATAAAATAAAGCACCTAAAAAAATATAAAATTCTATTTTATTGGTTACAATACCACATATATTACATTCTATCTATTTTTTTTATTAATATTATATATACGATTATTACTTTATTAAAAAATATTATTAAAATTCGAATCCGAATCTCTAAACATATCATATTTACTAATTCCAATCAGATCCACCTCTTTCTGATCATGGACATTGTAACCAAATCTGTTCATCCAATTCAAATTGAATTTGTAACGGATTCGGATTAAACTCCTCCCCATACACAGCCCTACTTTTGAAAGTTGTTGTTTTAAATAATTAATGTGCCCATTTACAAGGGGGCGGGAGTGGACAGCCCAAATATGAGAATCAATGGGCCTGGATATCAACATTTTCAATTTTCTGTTGAAAAAATAAATAAATAAAAAAGAAAAATACTAATTAACAAAGTTTTAAGTTTTCTCTACAACATAGTTGTCTTGTTTGTGTATTTGCGAACAACGTAGGAAAGAACTGATGAGATTATCAGTTTGATTCTCTCTGAGCATGTGGGCTTTATTCTATTAAATAGTAGTCTTGTTTGATAATTTACTAAATAGTAATTTTGTTAGAGATTTTATCGTTGGTTATTGATTTCGAAAGTTATTGATCAGATACATAGATGTGAGAATAGAATGTATAAATCATCTCTCTGAAAAGATAACGGAAGAAAGAAATTTGGTTTCCTTTAATTCAAATCCAACATTGTTAAAGAACTAAATTATTGACACTCGGATTTTCAAATAACAATAGTCCAATTTTCTACTAAGTAATTATGCCAATTACATATAAGGGCATTCTTGCATTCTTATATTTTTCTGGGCAATTAATTTAAATTTAAAAGAGAGTAAGCTAATGAAAAAAATTGATAATATTATGAAATTAATTAAAGAAATACTCGAAAAGTAGGGTTAGATATTTAGAAAAAAACTAACTTGTGCTTTTTCTAAGAAATTATTGAACTGTCCGGGATTTCCAAAACACTAAATAACAATAAAATTATTGAATGCAACTTATTACTACTTCCTAGAAAGTCAAAAGTTGGATAAAGTACCTCCAAGTCTATATTATACCTAAAACA
>JACFYI010002305.1:4148131-4159742 GCA_014898755.1 Handroanthus guayacan
ATTTTATTAAAATCGTTTTGTAAATTTAAATAAGGAAATCTCGGGTGTTACAATTATTATCATAAACGTTTTATAAATGTCATTCTTTCCACATAGAAAAAATTTATGATCTAACAACAATATTTTTTTTGCTGCGCAAAATTATTTATTAGTATTTTATTAAAAATCTAAAACAGTCAAGCAAAATATTAAGCAAGTTAACTCGAAATTTGATTAATTACCAAAATTTTTATAGTAAGAATTACTTTAATTGAATTTTTACTTTGTTGAAATTTGATTAATTACTAAAGTAAGAAATAATTTAATTGAATTTTTACTTTATCGAAATTTGATTTAAAAAGATTTTTTTTCCCTTAGAAGCCACATAAAATCAAAATAGACAAAGATAGGACCATAAAAATATTTCTAATTATTTTTTCATTTGACGCATAAATATTCTTATAATTTTTTATTTTTTTTTATGTGTAGAAACTTATTTATTGCGCTGCAGTATATTTTGATGCACTACACCCTCAACATACAATATAAACTCACATTTAACTGCTTGTACAATATATGATTGTATTAAATAATCTTTATGTAAGGTATACCTCATCATAGAATAATCCAAGTTTCAATTATAGACCACAATACATGATAGGATCGTTGTTACTTTGCTAGAAGGTTCGAGGCTGAACGATTCAAACTTACTTTATCAATTATTTTTTCATTTGATATATATATATAGATTCAGATAATTAATCGATGTTTGTAACTAAAATCTTGTAATGATCATAATCAATCAGATTTTGAACCAAAATTTGATTTATCAGCCAATAATTGAGTCACGATTCCAAATTTTAAATTTGTTGGGATCTTGGCCGAAGTCTTCTTAGATAAAATGGCTCCAACTTTTCTTTAAAATCTCTTTCGTTGAGAGGAGGTTAAGAATTCGATCCACTCCCAAAATTATGAAAAGAAAAATAGTTCGAATCTCTCCATTAATGTGGTCCAATTCATTCAAATTTTTAAATGAAAAAAAAAAAATCCTTGCCCCACTTAGGAGTGCATTAGTCAGCAATATATATGGAAAAAAAAAAAAAAAAAGCCTTTGGTCCATACATGCGATCACTAATTGGTGATTGATTAATAACCAATTCGAACATAATCTTTTTTCAGAAAAAAATGTGTTGTTTAATAATTAACCAATGACTTCTTAAGGAACTATATTTTTGATTGCTATCACTAATTGGTGATCGATTTGTACTAAGATCATCGATTTAGTCATTAATTTGATACTTCTGGTCATTGATTTTAGTAACTACTTCATTAGTTAGTAATGGATCATTTCTCGATCTCTAAGTTGTGACGAATTTTTTTGTCGATCTACGATGCAATCACTAAATAGTAATCGCATATTATTGATCACTACTTGCCAACCAATATAAAATATGTCTTTTTAACATATTTTTGCAACATATATGAAAGCATAGAATTATGTAATGCCCATATAAATAATCAAATATTTGCATAATTTGAACTAGTAGGTACTTTTCACCTAGTTAGTAAAATTTTATAATTTATTGCATATTTTCGGAAAATGTTACTCTCTCTCTCTCTCTCTCTGAAGTATTCAGTAAAATTTGATGGTTTACTAAATATGAAAATTAAATAGTATTTAAATGAAGGAAGTAGCGTACATATACCAATATGTACGTGCCTCCGTGCAGCGGTGCAGGTGTTTATTAGGATGTTAATAACTATACGCGCGTACATATAATCAAACTATATTTCACAACTTTTAGGGAAAAAAAAAGTATTAAATGCATTATAATTATTTATATATTTTTAATAAATACATACATATATACATAGACGTTTTAAAAAAACTTGCGAATTTTTTGTCTTAAATATTTAATTCTATTATTATTACTAATGATTGAAAAACAATACCATCATATTAATTAACAAACAAAACAAAAGTTATTCATAATCTATATGGTAACATCTATTTAAAAATATTTATAGAAATAAAATACTAATAATATTGTTTTAATAGTAATTACAATTATATGAATCAAAATAAAAACTATTCAAAATTATATAGTAATTAAAATTAGAAACATAACAAAATCAATTATAAGAATGGTGGAGAAATCAATTAAAATTATTTAAATACTTTTTTATAAATTGTTATTTAAATGATCTTTTTGTTTTAATCTCGGGCTCAAGATCAAGCTCAATAGTTTTCATTCAAGCTCAAGCCAGATGTTATAAGCACGCTTACATTAAGTTTGAGTTTAAAATTGTTACACAACTCAATTTGAAGTCCATTCATTTGCGCCCTTGTTGCACTCTATCATTTATTTTCTGATTATTTTGACTTCCTTCTACTTTATTTCACCAAAATACAAAATTTAAATACACCATTAAGGAGAATCGGATCGTACATATATTATTTACATAATTTTCTTCTTCTTCTTTTCGTTCGGATCGTACATATATTATTTACATAATTTTTTTCTTCTTCTTCTCCTTCTTCTCCGTCTTCTTCTCCTCCTCCTCCTTCTTATTATTATTATTAATCCAAAATTAAAATTTAGTGCTAAAATTGATTCCAAATGTAGTGAGAAATAAGGAATTTTGTTAATCACAACTTAACTGCAAGTTTTCGTTCAACTAAAACTTGTTATTATCATCCTTCGATGATAAAAAAAATATATTCCACTAATGGTTTATATACAATGCAAAAGGATCTATAAATTAATTTGGATAAGACGAAAATAAAATTGGGTAAATTGAAATTTACCTCCCATGAAATCTGAAATGTGCACAAAAAAAAAAAAAGAATTCCTATGAAAAACAAATAATAGACATTGAGACTCCTACTAATTTGAAAAATAGTGAAATATGCTTCATCCATCAAGCATTGTAGCTCGCTTGCATGTTTTGCAGCTAATTTTGTTCTTTTGACTTATGTAATACCATTTTTGCCCTCTATTAATAAATATATAATGCTCAAAAGTATTAAAATTTAATAGCAATTGTGCTCTTTTTTTTTTGTTTGGCCTTGTTAAAAATTTTTGCTTTTCCATTGCTTTCTCCTTTAACCAAAGAAACTTTAAATAACAAATCAAATATTTTTTTGCATTATATAGCGGAAAAATGATATTACAAAGGCCAAAATAACTAAATCAGCCACAAAACACATGAGTGAGTCTGATGAAAGAGAGTATAATGCATGTTTGTAAAATTACAAGAAATCTCAATGTCTATTATTTTTTCAAAGTGTATTTTTCTTTTTCTTTCTTTCTTTCTTTTTTTTTTTTTACATTCCAAACATGATGAAGAAGTTACCCAATAGGTCCATGCTTAAGGAATGGAATAATGACTTCAACTCCCTTGATGTCGGGACTAATTACAAAACCCCCCCATTTAATTGTGGAAATCAAAATATCACTTCATGCCATTAGGCCAAATCGCCAAAACTTAACAAAATATGTGTAATATTACAATTAGATCCTCTAAAAACTTAATACACTAATTTGAAATATTTCGATCAAACTTGTTACTAATCTAACGAGTTGTTAGTATTATTGTAATTTTCCAAATTACATTGGATGATTTTGCTGTCAAATCTAATCCTTAGGTATTGATGTAATTATCCCATTTGATTGTGAAAAGTACAATAACACTAGCTTACGTAAAATTCTAATGAAACATATGTAATATTACAATTAAACCGTTTAAAAATCTGACACATTAAAAGAAGTATTATAATAGGCCCTGGTAATCTAAGTTGCAAAAGTATTATTATAATTTTTCGAATCCCGTATAATGTTTTTGTTACTAAATCCAATCTCAGGGGTGCTGAGGTAATTATCCGGAAGAAAGTTTTAAGACAGGAGCTTATTCAAAGCTTAATAATGTTTAGAAACCCTTTAAATTAGGCCAGAAGCAATAATATATGATTGGAGACTGTTTAAACTTGACACCTATGTATGAGTCCTATTCAAACACTCCTTAGAAGTGGACTTTTCTGAAATGGACTTCGACAGATATGATACTTGGCCCAATACAAAAAAAATACCTTGTAACCATCACTTGATTCCTATATGAAATATCCTCAGTTTTAAATCTGCAACACTATTCACATTATATGGAAAAAAGGAAAAATATCAAGAAAGAAAACATCATAAACAACAACACAAAACAAAAGATAAAATAAAATGAAATAACTGTCAAAACAAAACAAAAGATAAAATTATATTTCAATCATTACATTGATACATTTTAAAAATCAAATGCATGAATTAAACACGACAAATTTCCTAAGTTATTATTCGGTAGATAAATACTATCATACAGTAAATAAAAATTCACACACATTACCATTAATAATAGAACCCGCACCTTCCATATGAGAAATGGAAGGTGGTGTTACTTTATCCAAAGGACTACAGTAAAATTTGAAATTCTAACCACCAAATTTTGTTTATCAAATGCTTGTTCCTGCCAAAACTTAAGATGTGACTAGTTGGATCATTATCCACTCTATAATTTTAAAATATTTTTTAAAATATATCATCTTAACTCTATGCTTTAATTTTTACATATTAAAAATTTTGAATATACGTGTTTTTTTATGCACATTAAATGCATAAATTATTGCCTCCATCATCTGAATGAAATGACACCCTCTTTCCTTTTCATAGAGGAGGTGCGGGTTCAAGTCTCATTGTTAGCATGTGAGTATCTGTTATTATATAGTAGTATTCCATCAAATGATAGTTTAGAGTATTATCATAGTGTTTAGTTCATATAACTGATCTTTAAAATATATTTGTATAATAATATTAATATATGATTGAATGTAATTGTTTCTCTCTAATAAAACACAGAAATTATTAATTAGCATTGTTAATGTGTCTCACTTACAATGAATTATTTTAGTTCAATAGATCTCAACAACCCATTAAATCCACTCAAGGGATGCCCTTCATTAGAAGGATTTGCTGCTTTCAATGCACATTTATATACTATATATAAAGCGTGATCATGGTCAAAGATAGTTATTTTAATAATATATGTTCATGTACTATGTCTAAAATACTCTTTAATATTTAACTCATCCTAATAACACTAATTTATCTATTTATATAAAATTATACATATTTTTACATTACATATATTAATTATATTCTAATTACTAGGTACATACAAATCAAGTATCCATTATACTTTAATATATATTAATTATTTTATTCATACGCATTGAGTATACAGTAAATACTAGATTTTATAAATAATTTTTTCTTCATTTGTTTAAGTTTATTTTACAATGTATAGGAAAAAAAAAGGCTAAAATATTTAATCCGCTACGTCATATCAGGTTGTCAAGAGAGATGCCACACTGACATAATATATTTCACATCAATTGTATTTAATCCCGCAAATAGGGGTTAACACCAGTGTGCTTGATCTGCATGATATACCTACTACGTCATAATAAGAATAAAAATCATGCATTTATTACATCAATAATGGGATCACATCTAATTATATAATTATTACTATTTAATTTATAACATTAATTATATAACTATATATTCTTCTATGATTGGGTATAAATTAAGTACCCATATCTTTTTATGTATATATGCATATGTAAATATATGTATATATAATATATTACACAAAATATATACTAAAGTCTTTTAAATAGATTGGATATAATTAAGAATTTGTCCACAAGACCCATTTATATTTTCGTAAAACACGCCCTAATGGAGGTTTCCGGATTATGTTTAGAATTATAATTATCTATAATTTGTCAAAATGCATAGTTCAATTTTGCATTCTGCTTCACTAAATTTGTCATCAAGTCAACTTTGTACTTTTGTGGCGCACCCTAATGAACCACAATGTTTAGTTAATCATCATTTGAACACAGCTACGACGTATTCTTGATAAATTAATGACGACTCTCCACACACACACACACACACGTTTCCGTTATATGTCATGTCACAAGTTAATTTGCAAAAATACCCTGAGCAAGCAAGGGAATCCACCAAATTGCCCCTCATAAGATTTGCATCTTTAATTAGTATTAGTCGGGCCAGTATGTATGTGATCCTAGCCACAAGATAGGAGCCATTCAATGAGGCCACATGACACACTTCGATCATACAGCGACCCTATGGGTGGATGTCAAATGAATTCTATAAATACGTACCCGTTGAAACATTAATTGCTTTAAATCTTCTATTTCTTGAGATATATATTATTTTTACGACCCCTACATATATATTATTTTTACGACCCCTACTATGTACTGAAGGGGCTTTGTTGGGAAACCGTCGACGTCAATCTTAGCTCATGCTTTTGTTGTTCTCGGACTACTAAATCCCTTACCAGCTCCGTGAGGTTACTTTGGCCAAAGCACATAAATAAATTGCTCCGAATACAATCTTCGATCATATCCGACAAATCTATATATACAAATATATCGGACTGGATCCCCTATTGCAAACGGTGTTTCATCTCCTATTCCATATCTTTAAATACATGCCATGTATACTGCATTTATTACAAAATATTTTTATAAAGAAATATTTAATATACATGGCATATATTCAGAGGCATAGAATAGGAGATGAAACACCATTTGGAATAGGAAATCCATCTACAAATATATGTATAATATGGAATAAATATGCACATAAACAAACAGTGGAGTAGGTAACGTGTCAGTATTGACACATTAGTAAGTGTGTGGATGTATCTCAAAATCATCACATGTCATAATCCACAAGTTGAATTTAACAGCATACATGGGATTCCAGTATCAATTTGGTAATTATAATTTGGACTAAAATTCTTGAGTAGGGAAGTGAAGTGGTTGATGAAGATGAGCAGATAGAGAGTCTCAAATGCGTATGGCAATCGATTGCAGTGCACAAGTTGATGAATGGATGCTGCACAAATTAGTATGTAAGTGGACCTAATTATTCTATCCTATACTTTGTATTTTTCTACAATTAAATACCCTTTGAATTGGGCAAATATCTCAAACTTGAGATAATCTTTTTAATTATGCTCTTATTCTCACTTACTTCCCATTTCTTGCTCAACGTATGCTTAAATTCTTACATCGGGATATATGTTTTATGGATGATTCTTTTCTTTTCTTTCCCCCCCCCGGTTGTGGAACTTTTTAAATTAATATGTTAAGATAATTTTTTGTCGGCTGGATTTAAAACGATCATTGAGTGCTATAAGACTCATATATAGACACTACAAAAAAAAGATATAATATTAGTGGAAAAATGTCATAAAGTAATAATGTAAAAATTATTACTGACGATATGTATTAAATAATTATACTTTCTTTCATTTTGTCAATAATGATACCTTTTGATACTTTTAGAGTGATAGTAATTTTTGTTTTGTCATAATATAGCTTAATAATGACTAAGATTAATGTTTTAAATTGTCACCATTGATATTTATAACTAACACATTTTGATGACTAAAAAAATTGTCAATATAATTTGTGACAAGATTTTTATAGTAACTATGCGTGTTGACGTTAACTAATTGTTAATAATGAAATTTAAATAAAATGTTTGTCTTTCTTACGGTTAAATACTGAGGAAAAACTTTTAATTTTACTACCAATTTTTGAGTAAATCCCTATATGTCTCTGTAATGCTCATATGGAATGATTATATTATATGTATCTCAAATATTTATATATATATATATGCAACAAAGAGTTATTATAATTCCTAATCTAATATTGATTCTTGATCAGGTTACATAAGATATATTTTTCTAACACCATCTATATGTATGAATCCAAAACACATACTTGTACATTTATTTAGAGACAAATAAGCACAAATTTTAAATATATATATCTAGACCATTGAACATGGTTATTAATGAAATTGTTAATTTGTTAGATTCATGTCAACTTGGACAAGTACTCATGTTCCACTCATATATGATACATATCCACACAAACACACATCACACACATGAGATGTGGACCAATAATTAATAAATGCATGGAATATCATGATTGATGCATGTGAATTTGAAGTACGTCAATGCATTGGTGATTAAAACCAATTTGGCAGAGTTGCCATTGTGCAATAAACACTCGATTTCTAGAGTAGAAACAAAGAGGAATAAAAAAAAGAAAAGGCAATATCTCATTCTCTTGTTGACTACAATTTCATATGAGTACTATACTGGCCTATACTAGTTGCACTAGTAAAACAATGCATAAGTAGGGGATTGAGTGCTTATGCTATTCTTCAAAATCGCATTATTATTTTGCATGCACTACTCTGATATTAATTTTGTCACTGATCGTGATGATTGTATTTTCGATGGATGTTTTATGAAAACGAGCTAAAAATTATGGTTCTTTTAGATATCGATTGATCATCGATGTGCAGCGTGACCTGTGTGGTATTTTATGTTTAATATTCAAAATGGGCATTATGGGAGAGGATAAAAATTGGAGAAAAAGGAAAGTGTTGAAATTAGATGCTTCCATGCTAACCTTTATGCCCTAATAGTCCAAATTAACCAGGCCCTTCAATGCATGGAATTCATTTGCAATGGTCCACAACCCTTAAAAGCTAAAATCACAAGAGAAATATTGGAGTTCATTCACCTTGTATAGACATATTTTATTAAACTCAAAAAAGTTTTGTTGCTAGCATAAAGTTAGAGCTTGTAAATTTATGAGACTTGGAATGATTAATATTGGATTAATATGTTCGATCAATTTCACTAACCCCCACTAATCATGTGATGCAATGTGGACAAATTAAGAGCTAGTGTATTTGCCTAAGCTTATTTGAATAATCTTACAAGCTCCAAAATTTTATAAAATATTTTTAAGCTAATTATAAGATATTAGATCTTATATGAAGAACAAGTTGTCAAAGTGTTTGATAAGATAAGATCTTGGAATTCTAAAATTTTAGTAATACATAGCAATTTTGTAGTAAATATGATCAAAATTTAAGGAATATGTTAGAATCTTAAAAATAAGTTAGGAACTCTTACATTTTATATAAAAGAACTTATAAAATCCTAACATCTTATTTTAAGAGTTTAGAAGCTACTTTCCAGAAAATTTTATCAACACTATATATTATTAATTATAACCCCATAAACGTTACCTTACAAGATATTTTGAAGATCAAAATAATTATATATAAGTTTACCCAAACACCCTATCCAAGTTGTAAAATTGAGGTCCAAGAATACATTTATGACCTATAAGAATGTAGTTATATTTATTGAATGCTCAGACATGTGGTGCCATGATATAGCATATTTATGCACTCGCACATCATTAAATTCATGTTCCTACAAATTTTTGAAATTCCTTAAATTTCCCAACTGCAATGTACTTGATGCATTATTTGATTTCAGAGAAATTAAAAAATGTATATATAGAGAGGTCCCTAGTGGTAGTAATGTATTTAATTTGGAAGGATTAGTTCCAGCTAAGAAAATTAGGCCCCCCACCTGAAGAATACAGTATTGATTGTCATTTTCCATAGGTAAATTAATAGGGATATTGAATAAATTAAGAAGGAGGTACTCAATTGCTGGGAGAAAAATGGGACAGCAGTACCAATTCAAACAGTCTTGCATCTGTTAATTCCACATTCCCAGCAGAAAAATCACAAGTTGATAATATCATTAAAATTAAATAGTCTTTGGTTTAATTTCAATGAAAGAATATTAATTAATGGGTTTAATATCAGATTAATGTCAAAAGCAAGTAATTAGTATCAGTTATATTGAGCATATTGGCAAGTGAAGTTAATAATATGTGACTTCTGAGTTATTTAGATGCCATAATTAAATATTTATACTGTAAATCCAAAGATTAAAGCTTCGATTGCTTGCTTATGTTTCTGAAATATTTTTTTGAGATATAAAAATAACAATAAAAACCCGTAAGACATTGAATAATAACATATATTTAATATAATCACATTAAATATTAATATCAATCTTTTTTCTTTTTGTAATTTCTAAATTATAACTTACATGCATGTATCTTTATCTTTATCGAAACTACACGAAAGTAAAAATGAATTAGAATTTTGAAAACAAAACAAACGATGAGGTCTTTTCTAAGAGTTAGGGGGGAGATTTCATGATTTTAAAAGTTATAAGTTCGATTTTCACTAGTTTACATGTGAGAATGTTCTTCTACCACATGATAACTATTGAAGTTTTCTTTCTTTCTTTCTTTCCTTTTTTTTGCCCCTTTACTATACATTGGATTGTTGAGGATTTTATTTGTTATTGTATTAATCTTTAATTGTTAATAATTTGCATATATATTCTTTGAATATTATAATCATTTCTTTAAAAAGAAGAAACATAAACATAATCAGTCAAAATCAAACATTTTAACGACACGATAGTATACTAAATTCAATTGTTTCAAATTTAAACACATGCCATAGTTTGAATTCCATATACATGAGCCGATGGGGGAAATAGTAAATAACTTATTGATAGGAAAAAAACAAAATTTCAATTCAGGATAAGAATGCAATCATATATCCATAGGAGTGGTGACATTTTCAAGCTTTTAATGCAACAGCCAAACATGCCCTTGCGAAATTTTAGTTCAACAGCAAGAAATACTGCCCGTTCTCCAGTTACCCTATTTTCGGCAGTTCAAGGTTTCTCACAGATGCCAACATTAAACCTATATGTCATATGTTACCTTAATTAAAAAGATGAAGACACAAATTCCTAAAAAAAATTACTTTTTAACTTTTTCCGGCGCAATAATCCAAGTAGCGGACAAACACTTGACAATAAACATTACTTTATAAAGTTAATTGAAGTTTTGACTAATTAAACTAACAAAGGTTTTGTCATTATGTCCTATCGACATATTGTCAAAGTACAATTAGCAGCAATTTGTGGAGGATTAGTGAACCAATTAATCAGTAGCAGTCATGCATTGATCTCCTTGCCCCCACATAATGCTCAGCAACATTTATATCTTTGTTTAATCAAAAATTGACAACTTCCTTCCATTTCAATAAAATTATTGGTAAATTGCATTTATCGCCTTGTCAAAGAAGGAATTGCATAAAATTCCTACATAAAATGATAGGCACTGCACTAACCTGTACTTTTTAAAAGTATGTATTTTAATTTAACCCCCTTTTTCATGAGGAGCTAGGAAGCTTGATCAGCAGAAATACAATGCAATTTCCTACCTTTATGGGAAGTGAGGAAGCATGGTGCTTATTATTTTTACATGGAGGATTTTCTAATTTTGACATGGGGTAAAATATACCTTTTATTAAAAATGAACCTTGGACTTGGATCATATAAAATGGACGTAGCCCTTACAATTTTAGGATATGGTATGAAACAAACACTAAATACAATATCAGAATGGATTTGTCTCTAGTACCATGTTAAAAAGAGACATTCAGTCGGGATTCTAACACCCTGGACGGATAAATTTGAGAATTATTTTCTCAAATTCTAAGACTATAATTTCATTACACGTAGGCCTGTGAAAAAAATTATAATCAAAACTTCGATATCTAGTATAGTA
>JACFYI010002305.1:4159835-4174329 GCA_014898755.1 Handroanthus guayacan
AAAAAAATAAAAATAAAAAGGGGCTTCCAAACAAACCGCAAAATCCCAATTCTTGCAGAATGGTAAATTTCAAGTGTGAAGACAAGGAAGATAATAATAGAGAAAGCAGGTGAAGTGAGACCGTTCCTCCTTCTTAGGCTTTTTTTTGTATCATTTTCCAATTGATACATAATTACATATAGATGGGGTTGCAGTTCTTAGTAATGATGACACTTGTTCTGTCATCATTACAATTCTAGAAATTAAACCTATGTACATTCAAGCCCACCACATGGGTGCATATTTAACACAATCTTGACAACTTCTTCTTTAACTCCTATCCCATTTGTAGGATCTCTCTTCCCCCCTTTCTTGCATATTCATTTCATCAAGAATAGCATATATTTAAAGGCTAACCCTTGTTCTAAATCTACCACAATATCAACATGTGTATAGGCTCCAATGAATGGATACAAGTACACAAACTCCACTTCTTTCCAAGAAAATCGAAACGAACTAGGGTTCGTGTTCTCAAGCTCTCAAGGTATGTCTACATGTCATAGTATAACTACAAGTCATAATAGGGACAAGTCGGCAACTTCGATGTAAGTTGCTCACACACCTACGAACAGATAGGTTGCGATTGAGTAGTATGGGAGTAATTGGGGAACCAACCATCATCTTTCCCATAAAAGAAGAAGAAAGTGATATACATATATATATATATATAACGTTTACTTGTGTATTCTACTACTTATACTAATTTCTCGCTTTGGTTATATTGTAATGTTTGGATATGTTATGGTCAACAGAAGGAAACGGTGTGAAGAAAAGGCGGGGAAGGATATCGAATTGAAGAACTTGAAGCTATACATGGAGAACATGAGCATCTTAGAAGAAAATGAGAAGTTGAGGAAGAAGGCTAGTATCCTCCACCAAGAGAATCTTGCTTTGATGTCTGAGTTTCAGAAGAAATTTTCTAAGTCATGTGACCTTGTGTCCGATCCATTACCACTCTCAATATAATGCTTAGCAAACAAACATGAATGATAATCTAGAGTAATTTATCTTGTCGGGCCAGTGGTAACTTGTGTTCTAGGTGCATGTAATGTAATGCTTCTTATTATGTCTTAATTTTGAAGCTTTGTCAGAAATATTGGAATAAGAAAGGAAAATCAAATTATCTGGCATAATATATAGTGTATGTCATATGTATGCATGCAAACATATATTAGTGTCTATAATCTCAATGTTTACATGTAAATTAAATAAAACTATAATTTTAACTTTATTTAAATTCTTTTACTGTTCAATTTAAATAGTTTTCATTAGGAAACACTTTATTAAGTTAATCTTGATGTAGCTTCTTTTCATGAAATTTTAATTTAAACACATAAATGAAGGATATGTGTTTGGTAAATAGATAAACTTCTACCTCACCTAAAGTATTTTGAATATAAATGGTCAGATGATTAAGATTGTTTTCTAGATAATGCAGACGGAAAAATCAACAAAAAGTAACTTTTCTCAAAAGTCCAAAGCCTATTGAGTTGAAGATCATTTTTCTCTGTGCGTGTGTGCCAACGTGGCCGCACAGGAAAATGGATCAATAAATAATTTCGATGCTTTGTTGATAAACGCACATTTCGAATCTTCTACTTCAAATTGTGTTGGATCTTCTACAGATTATATTTCGCGAATATATAAAAGTATATTATATACAAAATTAGGTATTTTTATAAGAAATGTTTAATATATTTTCACATGTGTTAAATTAAGTTTAATATATTGAGAGCCTTTTCTAATTAATTTGGAAATAGCGAATTTTTTTATGTCAAAATAATGAAGAAGACAAGAAACCAGAACTGAAGTGCCCCCATCAACAGTTCCCATCACATTAAACGTTTCCATAGCTACCAACAGTTTGTTCTTCATGAACTCCCAGGATGTTCAAATTGTGTTACCTTCTTTTTTTCCCATAAATTGGTCCGTATTTGATTAGCAAGATCTTTAATATTGATAAGGGATAGCCGACTTATGTAGCGGATCTTGGAGGGTAACCATAAGGGTTAGCTTGGATGATGATTACTGGAATTTGACTTTGAATTAAGTTCCGTAACTACTTTTTGTATTAGAGTTTCTCTAGTCATAAAAATCATACAAAAATGTTTGCTAATGTTTTTGAACTATAGAAAGTCGTTTCTCCAAATCATGTTTTTTGTTTAAAGGAAAAAAAAATAAATAAAAAGCTTTTAGGGTGGAATTTGTTTTTAATGTCTTGGGAGTCGCTATTATCAAACATGATTTCAAGATAAGAGATCATCCAAACAAATTTTGAAAGATTTTTAATTCTGATGTAAAAAGTCTTTTACCGCTGTAAAATATTGAAGATTGACCACAATAAGTATTGAATACTTTATCACCATAGCTACATAAATCTGCCAAATTGATTTTACATAACTGGCCTTTGAAGAGCATAGCATAAGGTCAAATTATTGGCCTTGGGTGCATAATACCATCTGATTTCACTCAAGTATAATGGAGCCAAAAGTACCAAGTGAAAACAAAAGAGTGCCCACCATTTGTATTGACCCACAATTATCCTATACTTTAACACCATGTCGCCAGCCTTTATGTCCGTAGTACATACGAAAAGTATTTAGTCAGTTAGAAATATCGAAACTTACTGATATGGTTCGAATTTCGATTTGAGAATCAACTCGTAATTCTCTCCTTCAAATACCTCAGACACACATGAAATTATGTCACCGACACATACAAAACTGGGTCTCCGACTTGTGGACACAAATTAACTAGAGAGAAATATATAATGATTATTCAAATATGAAAAGAAAATTAGAGACTAAATGTTCCAGATCGTGATTAGCTAGAGATAGGGCGACGGGGTTATTTTAATGTGCGTGCAAGTCCATTTTACTACTATGCATTATACTGGTTAAATTTATCTTGCCTCAAGAAACTTGTATTTTCACATACTCAATATTCAATAATTCCTAGAGTTTAGTCAAAAAACGTCCATTATTATAATTAGTGAGCTTTAGGGGGCACAATCTACAACTTATTTTGGAAAAGTGGAGAGCTTTGGACCAGTTGGAAAACATACATCAACAACATTGTCAAACTAAGAATCATAAAGTGCAACTTTTGTCCATCAAGAATAATATACATTATTGACTTCACAAGCTACAAAAGAGATAAGTACACACCAACATAAACATGGATGGATGTTCAAACTGTCATCATAACCAAGAACAAGAGTCACAAAGTCTAAATATATTATCTTGTGAATAATTTATGTTGTTTTAAGAACATTATGGTAACTTGAGAGCCTAAGTCAAGCCAAATGATGACTAACTCACCTTGAGATGGAATTCTTTTTGTACCATTGAAATTTCAAATCAGTTCTTTGTCGAAAATATCGCAGCCCCGTATAAGACTCTTGTTTCATCTTTTGTTGAGAAAAATAAAGATCGTTAATAAGATTCAGTCAATCAAAAAACTGAGCTAGATCAGCTATAGAAAGGGAATTACCGTTGAAACTAAGAGAGAACGAGAAGTAATGCAAATTGATTCCATAAATCAAAGAATATGGAATTCATAAGTTCTAGGAGCGTTCCTGTGATGATACGTATATACGGTATGCAGCAATGCACATTGTAGCGTTGCCAATTACAGTCAAAGCCGCTTGAAGAGCCACCAAGACCTATACATCATTGGAGAAATCATTACAATGGTAATATATAGATGCCACAGAAAAGGATTTTATGATGATACATGGGAATAAAAGTTGAATAAAGGATTAAAGTATTATATAGATGAAATTAGTGTTACCAGTATCACGAAGCTTATTGGTGAATTTCTATCTTTGTGACGATCTGCTTTGATCTAAAATTATATGAATGCCCCTATACTTATACATGACACCAATAATATGGTGAATTTTCTATGTTCTTGAAATGATTATCTTACCTAATCTTAGAAAACAGAAATATTGCAGATGCCAGGTCATTTGTTAAAGCCCACATTGCCAAATTTTCACAATGCTTTTGTTGAAACTAGAAGTCTTATGCCTCATTCAAAAGTGACAACCGGTGGATTTAGTCTTCTATACAAAAATGTGATAAGAACTATCAGTACAGATACCCAAAATGTAGTCTTCACCAACAAAGAGATTATGTTTGCTAAGATGACTTGCATAACACGATAACTCGTCCATGTTTCAGTAAGCAGACTTCAGATTTTTGTTGTCTCGCCCAACAAAGAGACTTGAGTTTTATGCCCTAAGACGACTTCCATAGCATGAGAATTCTTAATGTACGTTACTAAAGAGGAGTAGACTCAGATTGTTTTCCCTCCTTTTTCTTGTTTTTAAGGATTGGACTAATGACCTGAGCGTCGTGCCTAATTAAGAGGGTGTTTGGCTAAACTTATGTACAGCATCTTATAAGCTTTATAACATGTTGTTGGAGCTTATAAGATCTTATATCTTATTTAAAAAGATAAGTTGTTAAAGTGTTTGGATAAACAAAAGATTAGTGCCTGCAAGATGTTTGTAAAAGCAATTTTGTATTTAGGATGATGACAACTGAATAAGCATGTTGTGTTATGCAAACAACTTCGGAACTCCATACTTTTTTAAAAGAACTTGTTAGATTCTAATATTTTATTTTAGGACCTTATATAAGTTCTTTAAAAGAATTAAAAAAAGAAAGTACCAAACACTTCTTCATATCTTATAAGCTCTTAAACATCTTATAATCTTAAAAGATGTTTCAAAGAGCTTAAAAGCTCACCCAAACACCCTCTGAATGGTATTCAAATGTTATAAGACAAACTTCACTGGCAGCACGTCACTGCATTCATATGGAGGACTAGATGCATATAAAGTGATTCTTATTGAAGCTATAAGAACCAATGATTGAGCCAATTCAAATAGAGTATCTACTATCTTAGCAGTTCTACATTAACATGCTTCCATAGTTCCATAATTCTCAGTTAGAACAATTTCATTGCTCAAGGACAATATTTGTTGATTCGGAAATTCTTCAACCAGCTTGATTTGCCACTACTGAGGCTATTCTAAACACAAATAACAAAAACATTTCGAACCTTCAAGGGCATAAGGCTTCGTCCACATATTATCATAGCATGAAAGCAATGTGAAATTTTGGAGGGTTAATAGACCTCAGCAGTACCCATTTCAAAATCATAAAGTCAACCTCGCTGAGTCTTCTATAAGGAATACAGAGGATGAGACTGAAAGAAAAGCCATAAATGCCCCATGGTACTCATGTTCCAGCCTTAAAAGATGTAGAGAATGGTGCACATGTGGAAGCTTTCAAAGGCACAACAAGCCAAGGTCATTTAACTCATCATTCCACGGTGGCCAGGTAATATAAAGAGTACAGTGATCCACACGATCAAGTCAAAAAATTAAGCAGAATCCTTTATATGAGTCCATACTTGAGTTTATAAGGTAAATGAGTCTCCATTATAACCAGTTGACCTGATCCCCCAATGAAAGGGAAGATTTTCTAATGGCAAGCCTGACAACTTGTCAAAGACTTTCTGTCTCTATCTGGTAACGAGCCCAAAACCTATCTACCTCAACAAAGATTACTTCTTGAGAGAAAGGAGGATTTCGGGTTCAATTCCAAGATTATAGAGAGCATGAAAACTGGCCCAGGTAACAGCAAAGAACCAGCTAAAGTTTATTATCCTAATGTGGAAGTCAAACTCAACGAAAGCAGAACAGCAAAATCAGAAGTGTTAACTTTCAACAACATCATCGCCGAGCATGTCCGAAGGATGACTACTCTTTGTGCAATAGACAACTTGCTGAACAACACCTCAAATATAATAGGTCCTTTACGAATGGAAACAAGGCATATAATCATATACTAGAGGATCACCATGCTAGTCTCATTTTTGTGCTCCCTTTGGGGTTCATTATATGTTTTAATATGGAGACTAGAGAGTGATAATTTAACCTCAGAAGTATGTTAAGAGGGTTGTAGACAAGCCAAGATGAACATGCTCGAATGTGCATAGCATCATTGCTAGAAAATTCGATACAATATCTGACAAGGGAGAAGTAGCTCAAGAGGTTTTCTTTCAAAGATCTCATATCTCAGAATTGTCCATTTCAGATCAAGCTTACTTATCTTTTCAATGGTTTTGTGCAACCACAAGATACAATTTGTCTGGATTGATAACACTATGATGATTTCAGAATCACCAAGCAGTCGCTGAGTTCCACTAAAATGACAGCATCTAGTGCAGCCGAGCTACTATTCCTTTATCTCACTGCATCAGTTCGCCTTGTGATGGTCATTTGGCTTAAGATGCTGAGACTGAGGAAATAAGATGATTACATCTTTGAGAAGCATTATACAGGCCTTGCAACCCAAAAGCATAGACATAATTTATATATGAGGTCCTTCTAGTAATGAAATAAGTTCGATCCTCTCAGATATCTTCTGTCATGACTCTTGAGAGATTTATTTCACTTATGAGTGAATTGGATGTTAAGTTTCTTGTTCCTAAGTTGCTCACAACAGTAATTTTTTTTTTTTTTTTTTTTTGTGGTGACCCCAGAGCCATTGAAGCATGTAGTTCACATTCACATAACCTCATCGGATAAAAATTATATGTTAGCTAGTACATACCTGAATTCAGCAGTCTTTGTATATAGTCAAATCAAATTCAAGGATAATTTTTATCTAACAAGCTAGCTGAAACTTCTTATAATTACCAACAAAGAATATACCTCAAGGGACTCTGAGTTGTAAAAGAAATGCCATGTACAGGCACAGAGTGCTCCACCCAGCAGAGGCACCTACACCAATAGGTAGTAAAAAATCAAGTTATTATCAATAGAAATATCAGAAAAATTTCACCTACTGTTCTACATTAGGAAGTTAGTCTGCCATATGAACAAAACTAATCCCTCTTTAGTGAGGATAGCAGCATTCTAATATTTAGTCTCTTGAAAAGATAAAGAATTGTCCACATTTTTCAGAAAAGCACTAAGGAAACTCATCATAACAGACTCTAGTGAACACTTCAACAAACATGGCATGCTCTCTTATCTTAATACCATCTATGAGAACATTGTGAAATATTATTAACATGAGCACAACTGCTTTAGAAAAAATATGCAATTGCGTGGGATTCATACCACAGATGAACATGTAGACGTGCAGAACAAAATTTAAAAAGAAAGAGAAGCATAAATGCGACATTTACCATTCCCCAAGACAGACCCTTCCAAGCTTCATAGCCAGATTTCTCTCCGTATTGCCATACCAAAGCCATAGCAGTAGCCCTTTTGAGGAAATAGAAATTCACAAGTCACCACGTTAAAAAGAAATCAAGAGACACTTAGAAATTAATCTTTACAGATAGGAGTATCATTTACCATTCAACAACACTGGAAACATGAACAGTCCAGGTGGGAAGAGAGAGAGCATTGGAGGGTTCATTGAACATAGGAAATTCTGCAGCATGGGAGAGTCCTCCGAGTGAGACTAAGGTAACTCCAGCAGCTCCTATCAAGATAGTCACAGCTTTTGAGCTTTGCTGAGATTGTGTCAAAATGGGTCTTTTTGTTGAATGATTACTTCTTTTTGCTGCAAATATGTGAAATTTGGAGCACAAAGTTGGGTTAAAGATATAAGCTTTTTTGGGTTTCCGAAGAAAGATTGGTTTTGAAGGATACAGAGTCTCCAGAATTCCCATTTTTGCGGGAGCGCGTTAGAAAAGATACAGAAAAGTTTCTTGCTCAGACAGAAGACGGGTGAAGAAGAACAATCGTGGCAATTTTGGAAATTGGACTTCACTGAGAGGAGACTTTTGGTAAATTGAATAGGACGAGCATAGGCTATGACCATACCCGTGTACCGAATACTCCGCAAGTAGCCCCGAAATAGGCAACTTCCACAAAAATTTGAATATTTAACGATAACCATGACAAGAATGATTGCCCTTGTAGTTTATACAAATTTTGCGCAAGGGCTATCACTCTCGATATTCTGTAAAAAGCCTAAAATTATGTAACGTCTGTTAAAAAATTATTTTATAAGTTTGTTTTACCTTTGAAAAGTCAATAATTTCTCTATAACCGATATGAGATGGAAATTTGTTATACTCTTCCCGACTCAACTTACATATATTGTTTTGCAACCCTTTATAGAGATTCATTACATTCTCTTCCAGGCAATCCATCTCGAGCAAAATGGACCCATCCAGAGGTGGTTATACTTTGGCACTCACACACATCTCTCTTTTAAGCACCAATAAAATTCTACTTTAATACGACTTTATCACACATCCCAGCCATCCACCTTTAAAAAATCAATTAGTAGGGAAAAAAATACCCTACAATATAACTTCATCTAAAATGTCCTCCTGAATTAGATTCATTACATATAGCTCCTTGTAAACCCCAAAATAATGTACTTTTGTCCAGTGCATGTTGTCTGAAAACTTAATGTGTTTACTGCAAGTTTCATTTCTTCTATTTTTCACATGTGATTCCCACAGGGTTTTGGGACTCCTTATCAGCCCAGATAAAAGCAACCACATGCAAGGATAATTACATAGTTTGGTAATGAGCGCTCATTCCCACAACAAACTCGAGCCCACAGGGACACTTCAAAAACCAACTTAACTCCCTTTCTCAACAAAAAGTAGAAATAAATAAAAGAGAAAAGTAAATTAAGTCACTCAAACTACCGACATTTTTGTACTTTGCAATCTAATCAAAAAAACGTTACACTTTGCTATCTCATCATCTCAACTTCGTAAAATTTTTTACCTTGCAACCCAATCTATTTTTCGGTGAATATATTCCATTCATAGATGGCATTGTGCAAAATTTCACAAAATTCAAGTGGTAAAGTAAAACTTTTCCTATCATGATATTCAGACACGTGTCTAGTGTGCTAATATTCCCGATAAAATATTCCCCAAAAAATGCATTAAGATTGCAAAGTGAAATTTTTGCAAAATTGAGATGACAAAATATAATTTTTTTTATTAAGTTGCAAAGTGCAAAAATACCTACAGTTTGGGTGGCTTAACGTACTTTTCTCTAAATAAAATAACATAATATGCAACATGAACAGGCCATAAAAACGATTTCCCACATTTCTAGAAAAAATGACCAAAATAAATACTCTTTCTATGAGACAGCAGCACGAACATTCTTTCGACCTATGACTATCAGAGAGATTTGAGACTAATTTATATGCCAATGATACTAAAATAAAATAGGCAGTTTGGAGGTCTTCCCACAATGTATCCATAAAAAGCTTTGACTGCAATTATATACAGATATTCTAAGCAGAAGCATCAAATTGGTCATAAACAGTTTATCATCAAGAAATGTGAAATATGATGTCGGCATGTCACTGTTACATCCCGACTCCCTTCCCCTTCTGTGAAGCCATAGCATGTCGATGAGTCTCAAAAGAATGAGGGCCAAAATATGTACTCAGCGGGCGGTGTATCATTGCCATTCAAACCTTCAAAATGAAAGTTCACTTCAACACGAGTCCCTGTTCCATCTGCAGTTGTTTCAATCGCCTTTTTGCATATAATGTGACAATAGCTGTTGCTGTTGCAGTAATGCAAAAGCCAGTTAGATTTAAAATAATCTGAGGAGCTGACAAAGTGTGCTGATCCTGTGAAACATCGGCTAAAGTTTTTATGAAGATGCCACTGCATTTAAACAAACGCCACATCAGTGTAAAAGTATATCAGCATACAAGAAAACGAGCCGAAAATGCATAATTATGTTGCGTTCCTATAACAATTATCACATAAAAGAATGCAAAGCATACGACTAACTTTTTTGCTCAAATGAATTCCTACAAGCCAGCAAGGCAGACGTTCAAGATAGTAAGAGACAGACCTTGTCACTTCCTTTGAAGTTTAACAATGTGCAAGTTTTTGCATCCAACACCCCAGAAAACATAAAAAGACTAAAAGAAAATAATAATTTTCATCACAAACAAAATATCAGGCGACAGTTAATCATCATACAGCTAAATCAAGCACATTCGCGTTGGAAAGGAAAGTAGGCATAATTTAAATGAGAAGCAAATTTTACTTTCTTTGGCCTCATATCTCAATGCTGCATGGTGAAAAGTGGTACACCGAAACATTATGAATTATTTTCTCCAATACTATTGTATTCCCAAATATTGGGAGACCTCAATACAAGAAATATACAAGGCTCCTATGCTGAATGCCTGTTGTCATGAATTCAAGATGTCACAGAAAATGAAGACATTCATCAAGAACATCATTTCAAGCAAGGAATTAACAGCATACAGAAGGTTAAAATTTGTCCAGCAAGAACTTCTCAACACCTCAATGCCACAAATTAAAATGATGTGTGTACACGAACACCGTAACATATACTCTAGGTCCATAGGTAAGATAATTTCTTCTTGCAAGGAAAACCAGGATAAATACCCTCACATAGGTTTGTTTGTATATTTATTCATTTACTAGAGAGAGAGAGAGAGAGAGAGACAGGGAGAGGTTCTCACGTGTAAAGTGTAATAAATATTTCTGGCACCATTCCCACCAGCGTCCCCAACAGATAAGGACCATACTTCACATCCGTAGCCACCGCACAGTAGTTATATATGATGTAAGGGAAAGGAGAAATCCTAATGAATGCAACAGCTCGGAACTGATTAAACAAACTTCCCTCTCCTGCTAATCTTATTACAGAAGCTTTCTTTGGGTATCTATCTAACAACACCTACAGGAAAGAAAAAAATAAAGTTATCTCAAGTACAGAAACTAAAACAAATGCAAAATACGCAAGCAACTATGTGGGGAGTCAAATATTCATACTTGAATTTTGTGATAGAAAAGTGAACCAATGAAATATGGAAGCGAGACACCAATTGAGACTGCTCCAATGATCAGCAGAAAGCCATAACCATATCCAAAAGTCATCCCAGCAACCCACATGGACGGTGAAGAAGGTAAAAGGAGGGTTGGAAATATTGTTAGGGAACCAAAGACTAGAAGTGCTAGCTTTGTTCTGCTGAATGTTTCTGTCTCCCAATTTATTATGGGAATGATTTCCTGGAAAAAGTACAAATTACACTCACTTACAATATGGACTAAGGAAATGCTGTCAGATTGAAATGGTGAACAGATATCTGACAATGAAAATGATCGAGTGAAGCTGTGGCTTGCCACTCAACTTTTAGGCATGGAAACTGCAATCTTAAGGGCAATATATGAACATCATAATAGAGGATGATTAACAAGGGAAAAGAATACAATTACCGAAAGCATCTATGAAGTGCCAGCTAAGCATCATCGATAGTACTTCGACTTCTATTAGCAGCAATAAGACCATCTAGTATATTGGTTATCTTGCCACGTGTGATGCAAGCTAATGACTCTAAATAAGATGAATAATGGGGACAAGCAAGAAATAACAAATCATAAACTGACTTGACAATAATGCATTACGCTTTGCTTGTCAATGCTGAGGTAGAAAATAATAAAATTTTCGCAGTGCAATGTGCAGCCACTGCAAGAATTGACTGGACCAACTATAGAGACTAAGCCTAACAATAGAATAAAAAAGAATCTAAAACTAGCAACTCCATAATTTCCAAGCACAATTACTAGCATCCAGATTCATTCAAGTGTAAAATGATCAATTATCACATCATCATCATCACATTTACTAACATCATATATCAAATTGCATATAGAAATCTAAAAGTTGCCAATGATCAATATTAGAGCAATGCTTAGACTAAAGGCATAATGCGCCTATGAGTATCACTTTCTAAACTTGACGTGTGCTTCAGCCGGCCATAGAACAGGCAAAATTGATATACTCAAATACTCTCAGATAGTGTCAATCTTACAAATTAATAGCTCACTCAACACAACATCTAAAGTGGTCAAAACAACCATTTAAAAGGAAAATACAAAAGACACCAAATTTTTCAAAATTGCCCACTTCCAACCCTTGGGTCACCCCCACGCGCAGACATACGCAATTGTACAAAAGTCTTGCAATTGCCTCATTATCAATGTGTAATATAAAGTAATAAACATCGTCATCAACACATGAAATGCACAAGCAAGACGGGAAACACATAATGCATGTATCAACACAAATTCATGAATCAAATTGTGCAATTCGGAAGAAAATTAACCTTATACATGATAAAGGGCCCGACCCATTTGATGAAAACCGCAGTCAGTAACCCAGCCAATAACCCCAGTAGCACCAGCTTCACCCACCAACCAACGCCGCGGCCACATCCGCAGGAAGGCGAGGTTTCCGCCTGACAGAGGGCCCCACCATCACCACCGCCAGCCTCCAATTTCACGTAATCTCCATCCAACCTAAGATCCTCATAGCCAGCATTGTAAGTCATCACACACCTAATCAAAAACCAGTAATATCTGATCAATTAATTGAACCCAAACTCTCAATCGAACGACGAAAGTGAAGAAAGTTTGGGAACCCCACTCGATTGAGGGGGCGGCTTCAAGTTCTCATAGTAACAGTCAAATATAGCCGTTTATCTACTTTCCCTTTCTCTTTTTCTTCTTTTGGGTATAAAAATTGAGCCAGAGAAAGATAAATGTGCGGCAATGGAGGATGAGAAGGAGAGGCAAAAACGGACGAACTTAATAGTCCGTATATAGGCGGAACTAGGAAGCAATCTAACCTTTGCCTATAAAGAAGAAAGAATATGGTAGATTAAAAGATATTTTCGCTCTAATTAAACTAACTAATTATGTGTTAATTTAGGTGAAACAAAAAAAAAAGGTGCAAATGGCTGCGAGCACGCTCAAATTAGCTCTTGACAGTATGCGTGTAAGTGCAAACGCATATCGTATCCATTGGGGGCATTATGTTTTCTTATGCTCACATAGTTTTAACATTTTATTCAAACATTTTCAATAAATATAATGAAATAAACTATGCATTATATCTACTTTCTAACTACTGATGAAAAATTAAATAATATTTAATAATCCATACTACATATAAAGTGAGAGAGGTGAAGGTAATTATTTTTTTGTGTGTTTTTACGTATTTTTTCTAATATATCTTTAATCTTAACTTGCTCTAATAACTACCCACAATCTAATTCTTTTTTAATATTAAATTATGTATGCATTACAATTAAAAATATTAATCATATTTTACTTATTTTGCACATTTTATACACACACATCGAGTGTACAACAAACTTATTTATTAACATAGTTATTACTTCATATTAACACTAAGGAATTTACTTGACAATGAAAGTTTGGAGCAATTAAATTTTACCTTCTCTAGTCCATGTAACAAGTAAATTTATAAAAGAGAATGAACATCTAGCCAGTTATATAGTTTGTATTATGTAAGTTTCGATATTGTATCAATACAAACTTTTAGTTTAATATAAACATGTGGCACCTGCAACAATGCATGGTATCATCTAATTCTTGTTCTTGTTCTTGCAATAGCTCGTCATTGCTATTTCTTGATATTATGCGATTTATATGCCAAATATTTGAAGATCATTAGGGAAAAAATTATACAAAGATTATTAACCAACTACTTCGATTGTTAGTTTGTGTGACTTTCCTTCTTAAACTCATACAACACTGATTTACAATCACCATATTTTTCTATTAATATCATAATTAAATTTTTAAAAATTATATATAATGAAAATATGAACGACTCATTTACCCTTTTAGTTCCTATGAAAATGAAACTCTTTTTATTCAATACTTTACAGCTCTTCAAGTTTTTGTAATAATTTATTGAAACTTACTTCAATCAAGGCTAATGAAATCACAAATTATTTTTTATTTTTTATTTGCATTCATAAAAATGTCAAAATGTTCTTTTTATTAATACAGTTGACAAGAACAAACATTCCAGCTGGTGCCTGGAAAGACGAAAACCGGACTGCCCAAATCAATTCAGATTTAATTTTAAAATCCCAACGGTTAAAGAACGACAGCGTATAAACGCGTCCGCACAGTGGCAATGTGGGGGAGCAGGTGGATCGGGACACGTGGCGAATAGAGGAACAGCTGGGCAAACGGAAAGCTGAATTTGTGTTTACTTTTGCTTCCGCGCCGTGACTTCACCGTCACGCTTGGAATCGCGTAAAGAATTCCACACATAAATATAATCTAATTTATATTGTCCTATTATTATTATTTTAATATAATTATACATTATTAACAATTATATTAATGTGAAAATAATATAAATTGGATATGATACTGCTGATTAAACAAAATACGTGACCAAACCTTTATAATATTGATGATGTCCAAATCTGTTGCCGATATGAAATGCTCATCGACTTCAAGGTATTGTCCCGCCGGCACTCGTGGTAAGGAGTTTTGCCCTGAAAAGGCGCATCGAAGTGTGAGAGAGGGGGGATAACTTATAAACTATCTCAAGCCCTTTGACTATTCCGAT
>JACFYI010002305.1:4190057-4210509 GCA_014898755.1 Handroanthus guayacan
TCTTAACAAATTGCATTATTAAAAAAATTACTAATAGACTATACAATATTTTTTTAAATTTTATTTAATTTAATTTAATTTGATTAATTTTTTTAATTTTTCTAGTTTTATATTTTTTTTAAAAAAAAAAAATTTAACCGGTTCGATAACCGGTTTCGGTTCCGGTTCGGTCCCGGTCTCGGTCCGGTTCCGGTCCCGGGCTGGCGGTCCGGTCCCGGGCCCAATAGATAAACCTAAAATCGGCCCACTATGAACAGTAACCGGGCCGGGTCGGGCTTTTAGACGGGCTAGGCCGAGCTGGTCGGGCGGCCTGGCCCGTTTTGACATCTCTAATTTTAACGCTATATATGGCTTTTGATGCATATTACTCGTGAAGTCATGCATTATTATAACACGAGCATTGTGAGTTTTAATCTAAAAAGAAAATTCATATAGTATTGTGAAATATAAACTAGAAAATAATTCATGTGTGTGCGAGCATGGAACTAATCCCTCAATTATTTTCAATATGGGATAAAATAGAAATATAACTAAATTATGCGAAGATTATCATTGTTGGATGTACCTATAGTTAATTTATCAAGATTATAAAAGAGAAAAAAACCTAAAAAATTGTGTTTGATTTCTTTAATGCTATTAGCAAAACTTTTACTCGCTCCTCAAAAAAACTAAAAAAATAAAAAGTGAAAAAAAATAACTCAATCTCGAATACCAACTCAATCACAGCCCACATATATATAAACCTTTAAACGTATAGGAACTCCATAGTTTATTGCCTTGCAACAGCCAACAGCTTCAAAACACAACCTACTTGCCTTAGAGACGAATATTTAGTAATTCTCTAGAAAATAGGTACTATGTAATTTTGAAAGAGATGGAGAGGTTGTTTAGATAGAGAGAACGATTACTCTATTTAAGTGTTTATGAGTTATTAAGTCTCACTCTAGATCCTTTATTTTTTATGCTCACCAAAAATAAAGCAAGAAAAATAAAGATATATTTTTATTGCTTTTTTGAGGTTTGCAATTTGCACAAAAATTTCTTCACAAATTTTGTAAAGAAATTTAAGCTTTTTTCAATAAAAATTTTTCTTTCCCATTCGTATATATATTTTTACAGTAAGATGTACATGCATTTATAACCCTCTTTTCCATGTCTCCACTTTCCCCTACTTGCTTTGCCATATTCCCATGTTCTGAGAAATTTTCGAACTGCTCTTTTTCCATGGTCACGTCGCTTCCTTCATAGTTTGAAGAAGTCCATGCCTGGTCAAACTCTTAACAGATTTGGTGGGATGCAGTCGGGCTGGACAGACACTAGATGGGCTTGTAAAACTTTTTCCTTTGGGCCAGCTTTGCTCGAGATCTGAAGGCCTCGGCCCTTTTCATTTTTGCTGAGCTGCGCTTAACTCCTTGGGATGTTGGGCTTGATCCAATTTGATTGGATTTTTGGAGGTGTTGGGAGGGCATAGACCAATTTTAATTTGTGGTTGGTCTCTTATTTCATTGCACAAATGATTATCAAGTATATGCCGTTTATTATTATATTATTAAGTATTGACATGTATATTTACACACATGCTTTCATATATATATATATATATGCAGGTGTGCGCGCGCAATTAACTAGTAACAACTTTCAAGATATACTAAAGCAAAAGACAAATAAGTTTATATTAAGGTTTATATTAAACTTCAACATTTTGATTTGTATACCATAAATATGAGGCGAAATTCACGTCTATATACCTATAAAAATAGAGTGATTCCAAATAAGTATCACCCCTTTTTTTCAAATTATCTTAGAAATTTTTATTTTTGGTTAATTATTTGATTCCTCATATACTCTTTCAGATATATGTCAAAAAATTTAATTTGTCTTAAATGTGCCAGGTGCACCTTAATCGTGTGTTGATAGTATTAATTTTTATTTGCAATTAATTTATGGACACAAGAAATGGTGTGTTGAACACATATCGAAAACATATTATGTGTAATATGTGTTCGACATGATACAAATGATCTTGTAATGTATTGATGCATTATAGAGGCAAGTCCTACCACGCAGAGTTACATTCTGACAATGAGTGTTATCCATCTATATTTGGATTAGAAAGCCCAACATGAGGAAGAGCTCCAATCTACATATGGATGTGATCCACTCAACTGTGAATGATTGTTGAATTACAAGCCACAAAACCGACTCAAATCACAACAACATTAAGCGGCTCTTTGGTAGATATAATAAGCCAAGATAAGATTAGGTTATCTAGGTTTATGTTGAATTTGGTCACACCAAATTTATATAGGGTTGGTCCATGATAAGTGCTTTCATCCCACCTAAAATTATGATTATATACAACATAACTCCCATATGATAAATTAATCATTTATTAGATTTAGAAGTAAATCTACTAAATGTCTGTAAATTAATCTTATAGTATGACCTAATTTAAATGATAAGTATCCAGATCATACAAGTTGATAAAACCAATCAAATGACATACAAGAACTAATTATTAGGCAATGTCTTGATTACATATTATAGTTTTCAATTATTTTGCTAATTATATGAAGACAATTTTAATTGGGCTTATAAAATTATAGGACTAATCTCGTAACTCCACCAGAAAGCACCTAAAAGTTCTGTGATTGTGATTGGTATGGATTTATTTATTTATTATTTTTTTTACAAGTGTAGCAACAAGTTTTTTTGTTTATAAATTTATGCAATTACTGGATAAATAAGGACAAATAAGTACCGATTCTTTTAATTGTCGAGGATAGAATTAGGACTGTTTTTTCTCCCTTCAAGTAAAATTTTCAAATATATAATTTGGGGGTGTAATTTTCATTTGGGCAGACATTGTCTTATTTCAATGCTGTTTGAGAAAGTTATAGCTAAAATTAGACTAAGTATTACTATATCGAATTAAATTTAATTTCACCATAAACTAAGTGAAGCTCTAGATTCAATTATATTAAGTTATTTATCAACATTATTTTGCTTATCTCATGGGCCTCATGGGCCTACACATGGTCGCTCGAATGGTTGCTCACAACTTTATATAGATACGAATTTATGAATACAGTATGATACGAACATGGCAATATAAACTTTCCAAAAATTCCAAAACACAACACGCGCGTCAGGAGTATGACTATACATGCACACTATGTATATATAAATATATATATGATGAAAAATAAACCTTAACAATTGATAATATTGATATTAATAATTAAGCCAAATAAATTATAATAAACTTCACCACATTAACCATAGTTCATGATTCTTTCAAGCATAATGCCAACTCAAAAACAAGAACTAGACAATAAATTAACAGTTCAAAAATTAAGTACTTTCCTTTTCTAATATATGTTGAATCTTTTTTTAACTTGACATCTCCGAAACTGTGTCGACACCTCCTTACCTTTGTTCTAAATCATGTTAGGCACATTACTATATGTGCATCTGACATGACGTCCTTAATTTTTTTTAAATTTTTTTATTCTTTGATATGTCATGTGACGTGTCATACATGTATCTCACAAGTGTTCGAGAAGTATCATTGTCTTACAAATATTTAACATGATATTTTATAATTTTATGAAATATCGGTGCATTATAATTGCTCGTCAACCCATTCGACTGGCTTAAGTTATTAGGTCTAGACTTGAACTTGGGCTTGTCCAAAATTAATAATACTTATTCCATTGTATTTGTCCAACTTTTTGACATTGCATAGCGATCCTTCACGTTTCAATTTTTAAGGATGTCGTGTGCATAAATTACTCAAATTTGGACCTTGCTCATACAAAAATCGTTATTCATTTATATTATTCAATTCAAAGTTTACAATGCAGAAGACAATACACATAGTTAGATTGCATTTAACAGAGCAATAAAATTTAAGTAATCGACAATGGTAAAGAAAAAGAAGGAAAAATTGGATGACAATATCACGCTGCTAACAAAGATGACGTGATATTGTAAGAAAAATCTATTGCTATTACGATTTTTTGTACCTTAAACTTGAATTGTGAGCATTTTAAGTTTTCATATGCATATTAGTTTCATTAATTTTGAGATCGAAATTGCGGATATGGCGCAATAAAACTGAATCTTTTCACCTTTATACGAATTTTGGGAACAAGGTATAATAAAATATTATGTTTTTTATCAATTGTGTGACTAAAATTTAAGTTTCTTACTTCTTAGACAAACTTTAAAAATGTTCAATCTTATCAAATTATTCAATATAAATACCAATCACTAAAGTACCCCTTATGTGCACTTCGGATCCTCTATTTCATTCCATGTCTCGTCTCATATTTCATTGAACGGGATGCACATGCATTACATCCATAACATTATGTTTTTATAAGAAAATATTTTTTACACTGGACATATACTTGTGATATGAAATAAGTGATAAAATAAAAATGAAAAATCTTATCCACTCTCACATATGTCTAGTTAAATGAAATTCCCCCGTTAGGTAAAATCATGAAAGCGAAATGAACAACTTTTTCTCTATATTAGGAAAAGAAAAAAAAAAATAAATACAAAGACAAAAACTTGGTGCACCCAGCCAGCCATGTAAATGAAAGTCTGAAACAACTGAGTCAGGCAAAATATTTGACTGGATTCTCTTTATTATTTTTCTTTAATTAATCTATGCTGAGGAAGAAGGAATCCTATGTAGTTCAAATTTTGATTGGGGCGGGACCCGGTGACAAACGAATTAAACCGTTAGGGGCAATCCCGTAATTTGTGTGAAAAATACCGGGGCAACTCCGACCCGCGCCGGAATTTCAGTGTCTAGAAGTAGAAGCGTAGAAGGTTGGATTGAGCTGCCCGAAACAGAGCCCAGAACCCAAGGGAGGATGCCCCGCCTTCCACAAAATGACAATTCCGTCCCCGGTTCCCTAAACTCAATTTTCAAATTTTCAATTTCAAATTCCAATAATTTCCATTATTAAATGTGCAATGCCAGTCGGATTTAATTGGGAGCATTTCCTGAGAATGATTTGTCACTGCAGTCCTTCTCATTGATTGTTGTCTGTTACATAAGTCATAATTCTAATACTCTCTAATAATAATAGTAGTAGTGGAGCATGTGAAAGACATTAGATGACAAAAATATCCCAAAATAATAGTTCGAACAAAATTAGGATTCACATCCGATCAGACCTAAGAATTACGAATCAAGCTGGATATTATGGATTTGATATCTTATGAGATTCTCACATGAATTCATGCGGATCCGTACAATACAAGGTATTATGTTTGTATACTAAGAATTAGCTCCTGGTCGTAAATAAAGTAATTCTTACTTTTTACCAAATCTTGTTGTATGTTTATCATGTACATTTTACCTTTTTTTGTCTTTTGATTTTAATATGACTTCAGGTATTTGAGAATTATAATTATGGAAAACTTCATTAAGCATGAGAATTATTATCATTCAAGTTAAGTCCTAGTCTTTGGAGTGAAATCCTGTCACATAACAATTAAGTCCTGGAATGATCCCCTACATACTGTCACGATCACAACCTCTTACCAGAATATATACTAAATATTAATGTTTGATATCAAATTAAATTTTTAATTAAAATTTCTTCCATCAAGTTGTAAAACTTGAACTTCATTCCAATGCTTGGTCCGTAGCATTTCAGTTTAAAGTCATTGATTGTTTTGAATCAACAATATTATGTTTGCATATTTCTTGCCATACATGGTCCGGCGACATTTTAAATTCTTATAGAAAACAGAAAATAATCATAACAATTATAGTTATTTCCAATGTGCGTATAAAATAATTAATATTATATATATATATATTAAAATATAATACAAACTTGATTTGTGTATATTTAATAATTAGAATATGATCAATATCTTTAAATATAAATATACACATGATTTAATATAAATAAATAAATTAGCGAGTTAAATGCTATTTATTATATATGTTGTAGGTTATTATTAAGGTGAATTAATATTAAGGGATATTTTAGGCAAGACATATCAAAACATACCACCAAAATAATTACTTGCAACTCTCGCATTTTATATCTTGTATAGATATACATTGTACTACTATCATGATTTGATTGCTTAGACAAAATTAATTTTGTGTGTGTAAAATCCAAAATTCTATTTAAATGCTCAAGGGAGCTGGATAGAATCCATGAACCAATTTGCCTTCCTGTTTTAGCTGGAAAAATCAGGAACTAATATTGCTCAATATATTTTCCATATTGATAAAACTCAATTCGTCAATTCCTTGTTGGATTTGAACCAATAACATTCTAATTTGAGCATGTTAATATTATTTTTTGAGTTCTTCTATCCCATGAATTAAAAGAAAAGAGAATAAAGGGAGCTAAAAGCCTAGAAATCACACCGATCTAAATTCCTAGAACTAACTAATTGCACTATTGTAATGTAAAGTTTTTATATTTGACACATTTCATTTTCAATTAGAAATTTAAAAATGTGACAGTACAACGTAGTTATCGTCGACCATGTAACTTTGTTTTTACTCTTTTATTTCCACCGAAATCACGCAATGCGCGAACAAATAGCAATAGAGTGGAGAAAAGCTGAGAGTTGATAAATTTTCTTGAAATGTGAGAGAGAATGAGAATCCAAATTGTGACGCCCTCGAATTCCCGGGGATGTGCAGACCCAAGGTGCATCACTCGTGTTCTATACATTCTAAAGCCAATTCAGAAATTCACAATATAAATATTCAATCTAACTCCCAAGAATATCGATAAGACGAAACAAGCTAAGTTCCAATGTTACAAACCAAGTGTTTCAAAATACATATTATGTCAACTTATCATTACAAGCCATTCCTTAATACATTGCAAAGTCCAAGAGTTCCAAAAGTTATAAAAAATTCGAAATTACAAAAGAGGTTGCAAGTCCAAAACAAGCTATTACATTCTATCAAGTCTCAATCATTCATTCGTTCACATTTCCAGAACCTACATGTTAAATAGGGTCATGAGTCTACTGACTCAGTAAAACTTATAACATGCAAACGAGGATAAGAATTTCAAGGAACATGAGCATATCAATAACAATACAGGAATGTAATACGGATATCAATCAGAATGATCAAGACAATCAATATATATATTTATCACATTCGAGGCAATAGGCTGAAACAATCTTTTGGTAGATCTATCACGCTTATGTGTTCAACATATACATTTCACCTTATCCCTCCAACTCCCGTAGGAGCATCAATCAACAAGAAGCACAGTCGACGTACGTGCTTAGAGTAGCACTTCAGAATTCTACCTCCATAATTCGTCCGAACTACCCAACAATCAGGAGCTCGAGGGTCCTAGTCGACAGTCCAATACTGCCCGAGTTCGGTCCCCAAGAAACCCCATACGTGCCCACAATCAATCAATCGTATAGCTTAGAACGAAATGGACAATCAATCAATCAATAAGCCGACATAGCATAACGTTCTAAGGCCAACAATAACAATAGCATTTCAATAGACGAAAACGTGTTCAATCAATCAATCATTTCGGAAATTCGACTATGGACTAGGGGGATTTCATTTTAAAACTTTGTATTACGTCAGAATGATCGGATATGGACTCAAGATGTCAAGAAATAGGGATTTAAAATACAAGAAATCAAATTGGGTCCGAAACTGGGCGCTTGGGCGCGCAAACGGGCGCTTAAGCACCCAAAACAAAAAAATGGGCAGTGGCTGGGCGCTTAAGGGCCCGCGCCATTGGAAAAAATTTGGTTTTTGGTCCGAGAGCCGGCGCTCAGGCGCCCAACAACGTGCGCTCAGGCGCTGACTCTCAGGTTAAAATTCGTTTTTTTGTCTTTTGATTTTTTTCGAATTTTTTATCTAAAAATACATTTTTGAGGTTCTTAAATACATAAAAACATTTATAAAATATCGTTTCGGGTTTTGATTTTGAAATTTTTCTAAAGATTGTTTTAATGTCCAAAAGTACCATTTTTGTCTATCTCACCCGTTTTTCAATCGTTCTTAGTTCATTTACCCCTCTTAGTTCATGGTCCATTGTTCAAGTTCAATCCAAAGTATCGGTAAATAGTTCGAGATGATTCAATAAGCTTCGGATTGATTCATATTCAAGAGTTTAAGCATGGAATAGCAAGAATAGCAACTAACAATATGAGTTCACATGCTCAACACATCAAAGGACATTATATATTCAATAACTCGAAGCATGCTCGTTTAATCAATGAAAAGCTGAAAACATATGCTCATGGAGAAGGGAAGAAGCTATAAGTCTTACCTCTAGGAGCTTAAATCCAAAAATGTGGTTGATCCAAGCTTATTCTTCCAATATCTATAACCATATGCACATTATATCAAGCTCTATACATTCATCAAACAAACCATTCTTAAATCATAGTTATAAGCTACTTACCAAGAGTTGGAGTGAGAGTTCATACACACACAAGAATCTCCTTTAAAGCTGAAATCGATTGAGAGAAGAAAACAAATAAGTCAAGGTGTTTAAGTGTTTGAGTGTTTGAAGTTTCTGCAGAAATTTTTGGAACCAAATAAGCTTATTTATAGATGAAGAATGGGGTTAAAATGAAGAGAATCTTTAAGCCTAAGCCCTCCAAAATAAATACCAAAAGTTTGGAATAGGTTAGAGTGGCTAATGACAACATAGGAGTGGATGGGTTGATAGAAAATTTCAATCTATCACAAGGAAAAAGGGCTGCTGCGGCTGGAGCAGATTTCAGATTCCATTTTCTTTATTTTTATTTTTATTTTTTTTGAATTTCATTTGTGCTCTTTTGGTCAATTATAGTGGCTAGGTTTTTGTGCTATGAATTGGGCTTATTTCATGGGCCATTTGGGCTTATTTTTGGGTCAAAAAATGACGAGAAATGAAACATGTCGGCTTGAAAAATTTTCAGATGCTAAAATTATGTTTTGGATTTTAAAATGATGCTCGATTTGAAATCGTATAATTTTTTCGAAAATTCGTCGACTCAAAATTTTATTTCAGGAATTCTCGGGTGTTACACAAATGTAGACTTGTATTAAAAGGCAACCACACATGAATGGTAATTGAACTCACAACATTTAGTTATGAGATGTCAACCTTTCAATTGAGCAAGGACTCAGCGGCTAGCTAGTGTCCACATGCCAATATTTGTGAAATGAGACATTTTCGTCCTCAGCATGCATTGAATGTTGAGCCCTTATTGAATCATTAACCTTAAAACCAAGGTTGTAAGATGTATTTTATAATTATAATCAAAGCATGGGTGGTAATTGAACTCATAACATTTAGTTATGAGACATCAACCTATCAATTGAGCAAGTACTCAACGGCTAGTTAGTGTTCACATACCAATATTTGTGAAGTAAGACATTTTCGTCCTCAGCTTTGAGCCCATATTGAATCATTAACCTTTAAAACCAAGATTGTAAGATGTATTTTATAATTATAATCAAAGCAGTAGCCATGTTCACAGTTACATATTAATTATGGACTTTAAATTATATTAGCCATACAAAACTAAAACGAGAAAAGTGCACAATTTGTTTGATATTTATTGATTTGTTTTAGCAAGAGTAAAAATGATTAATTTAATGAACTTGTTGAACACTACAATAAATAATCCATCCAAGACAATGTCGACTCTTCACCACCTGAGGCTATAATATGTTCCAAAGGTTAGGTTGTTTATCCATTAAAACAGTTTGTGAGCTGGATTTAGAATGTCGCGAGACAGTTCAATCCATATTCAATGTCCGCATTAAAGTATTAAGATGATCTTTTTCCTAGTATGAGAGAATAGGAAAGGATAATTGTTGAAAGAATCTAAGTGGTGAACCCGCCCTAGGATAAGTGCTCTCCTGTTCTAACTTCCTCATAGCTTTCGATAGCACAATCGAGACAAGTGACGAGTTCTTTGCCCTAGCATGGATGGAGCAACATAAATTTTGAGAATTTAAGAAAAGGTCACTGCAAGATGAACCATTTATCATTACAATAGGTATTAAGTGGAAGTTCAGTGATGTATGTAGTCGAGGCATTCTAATAGATCGGTAGGCATGAACCTTGTTACTACATTACGTGATCAATTCGATTAGGCAATCGCCATCTATTATTGATATTTACACATTTGAATATGAATAATATGACTTTAGAGTGATTTTAAATCAATTACAATAAAATAAAAAGACCTTATGCTGGTGAGGCATTTATTCAAGTGAAAATATGGATATTTAATGATCTTAGAGGTCATCAACTCAATTCCCAACGATATATAAGGTTATTTTTCTATTAGACTATTAAAGATTTTTCTATCACTTTAGTTCTCGTTTTTCTTGTCTAAAATGCGTACATTTTATCCACTTTCTGAGAATTTTTGCTCGAAATTTGATTCACTCATATTGATTGTACTAAAATTTCAACAAATTGATTTTCAATCTAAAACTCGTAAATTTTACCTCATTTATAGAAGATTTTTGCTCGAGATCTGATTCACTTATATCCATTGCACTAAAATTTTCAATGAATTGGAAAAATAGTTAAAAGTGTACTAAAAGTTAGAAAGAATGGAGTTTTAGGGGTCGATAGTTATTAATTATTAATAAATAGATATAAGAGCAAACATAAAGTCCAAGTATTCTATATTTAGTAAAAGCTACTTGCATTCAGCATTCCTCATCTTTAAATTATCATAAAACTTTAAAAGTCAACATCATCATATAAAAATATAATATAACAACACCAATCATTCAAAAGTTTACATGAAAAGTCATCAAAAGTAATTCTTTCGTTTGAAAAAAAAAAAAAAACATCATTTCATTGCTAATACAACTTCAACACCACTCCCAAAATATATTATTGCGAAACATATTTTTTCAAAGCATTCTTCCAAAATCCCTTCCTTTTAGATAAACAATAAGATTCAATTAATACATTAATATAAATATTTTAATACATTCAAGAATTAAACATATTAATAAGCACAAGAGAATTTTTTTAAGTTAATATACAGTAAAATCAAAATTATCATACGATAGAAGAGAATCCACGTAATAATAATGAGAATTCAAGTCATGAAAAACATAACAAAAGTTGCCAAAACAAACGTAGCCTAAGAGCACGGGGCAATTTACAAATTAGTACGACATAATCTGTCCCTACTTTTAGATGATTGATTAATTATTACGTTGAATCCTTGATGCAATCATAATTATTATCATATGAGTAATTCCGGGCGGATTAGGTTTGAGAAAGATTTTCAAATATTTTGAAAAACTTTGAAAAGGGTCCAGTAGTCCCTCGACGGTTTAAAACCGAACCTTATCTGGGCTTTCGCATTCGGATCCTCTCATATCCGTCAATTCGCCCCGCCTATTCAAATTTCCGGATCCTCCTAACCTCTCTCACTCTCTCTTCTGCCAAAGAACAGAAATACAATCTCCTGTCTCTATCGTACGCACCAGAACTCTACATTTGGATTCTCATTCTCTCTCGCATTTCAAGAAATTTCTCAGCTCTCAGCTTTTATACATTCTTACGCGAACTGGATAATTTTTCATTATAGAGGAGGAACATTATATTGCTAGTTGGTGGTGGTGGAGATAAGAAGGGAAAATCGAAATGGAAGAAGAAATGGCGGAGGTTAGTGTGAATGAGGAGGAGGTGGTGTACGATTTCACGGCGTATGAGATTGATCTTGACTACGAGTTCGACGCCGCCCGCTTTTTCGACTTTAGCCGACCCGAGTCGCCTCTGGAGGCACGCCAAGCCGAAGTCTGGTTCGACTCCGCCGGAAGCTACCCCCCTTCTCGTAATTTTTCCTTTCATTTTCTTCTGAAGTCTCGGTTTTGTACTCTTGAATGTCTTTTTTGCTCTTTTGTATTCCAGCGCTGAAGTTGTACGTTGCGTTTTTGTATTTGTACCTTCCTCGGTAGACGTGATTCCGTGATTTCTTCTCCTCTTCTTACTTTTCTTTCTAGTGTTATGGTAGTTTATAAGCGTGTCAGGTGTAATTTCAGAGCTTGATGAACTAGCAGAGGTATAATACCGTGGTGAAATGTGTACGTTTTGGTTCTTTAACGGTGTGGTTATACTTTGTGTGCTGAGGCATTTTCGTGTGCATGTTTGATTAATCTACGCGTTTTCTGTTAGTTTGCTAAATTTTTCTAGTTTTGAATTTGCTATAGTATTTTGGGTGGTGTTACATTTGTTTTGGGGCCTGACAGAACTCATGTAATGCGCTGTACATTTTATGCTGGGTGGTTAGATACGGAAGTCAATTAGTGATGATAGAATTACTGAATTTTAAGAAAAGAGTGGCATTTAACTGCCATGTGTTATGATAGTGCAAGTTGCTAGAGTACGTTTCATGTCAGCTAAATAATTCTTTTTGGTATCCATTTCGTGGCTGGGAAGTTGTATGCTGACTCTCATTCTGTGATTTATTGCTCTAATGATGTTACTTTAAAGTATTAAATTTAACATTGTTGGAAATTTTCTTTTCAGCGTTTGTGTTGAGGCTAGTTCCCAGGGAGGATATCTTGATGGAAAATATTAGCATCCCCCCAGAATCTAAAGGCGTGGAGGACATGAATTTATTGGAGAGTGACTCAGACATTGAGGTTGATGAAGAAATCTCTGCTCTGGAGATGAATCCCCGAGGTACTACTGATTATATGCATTCCAGTCCGAGTTCCAACTCATGCATTTCCTTTGCACTTGTTGGTTGATTCTTTCTATTGCAGACTTAACATTTGCTCTATACATCTATATTAATTGAGGTTCTTAAGATTCTACCTTGGTACTTTGGTCTTAGTATCAGGCACCATATTCAGTCATATTTTTCCAGTCTTTCACATAATTTATGGATTTCTGGATCTGTTTTTCAGTTGATCAAATGTTTACATGATTGCTGATTTCAGATTATCCTACATCAGAACGAACTTCAACTTTGAATGGCCTAAGATTCTGAACTTTCGTGAATTTTGTTCTGGTTTTGCAATTTGTATAGTAAATCTGAAAGACGGTTTTTATTTCTGTCTGAGTTTGATGACAGTCATAGAGTTAATGCTAAAGGGAGAATGTAACTTTGCAACCCGCAGAGTATGCTTAAAATTTAGTGTTTATTTTTTGTTTTTGTTTCGTTTTCTTTTCCTTTTATTTTTATCTCTTTCTCTTTTGGGGTTTAATGAGAACTAACGTTTATGATAATTTTCTAGCGTATCCCTGTTGAAACCATCAAGCATAAGTTTGGCCTGAGAATTTGAATGCAAATGGCATCAAAATTTTCTTCTTCTTGTATTATGGTTTATAGATTTGCGTGTTCCTGATCAGGTCCATCGTTAGAAAGTAATGGTCTAATATCGTTCTTTGCCAAATCTGGCACCAACATAATATTCCCCTTTGGCTCTATATGCAATCCACTGACCTTCATCAGGAACGATACAACAACAACTACACTGCTAACAGGATCACATACATAGCCTGGCAAAGCTGATTGTGCAGGGGATGTTTTCAAGGGAAGAGTTGATCTGTATTTTTAGCAATATCCCACCCTTAGGAATTTTTTCCAAAAATTTCTATATCCAAAGTAAGGGAGACAGGGAATCAATTAGAGACCAAAAAAAAAAAAAAAAAAAGAGGTTCATGGAGAAGAAAGTGTTGCAAAGTTCATCTCAGACACAACGGTTCTCCTGTGGAGGTGATGACTTCGGATATGACTGCAATGCCTTGGGACTTAAGACGTGTTGCTTCTGATCCCCAAAAAAAAGAAAAAAAAGAGATAGAAAAAAGGAAAAGAAACTCAGATTGATGTTCTCGTTATGCATTGGAGCATTGAGATATTGAATTGACTTTCAAACACTCAAAAGAAGATGGGACAAGGACAGTGGAAAGGAGAATGGAGGCAATGAAAAAGGCATTACATGAGACAAGGAAATGAAGTTAAAAGGCTGGGAGGCCGTAAACTGTGATGATAAGAAGGGAAATAGATAAAAGATTCAAATGGATGAATTCATTAAATGGATTGTTATTACAAATCTAAGCTGTGTTATTTTATCACTGTAACTATTTTTGCCAATATTGTGGCTTTGACAAGGGTTCACAAAGAATCTCAAGTCTCCTGTTGGCACAACTTCTAACTAAAGATGGACTTGTCATTATGTTCTGCTTTCCTGATGCTGCAGATATTTCTGTATCTTGATAAATGTGATATTGCCTCAGTCACAATTTCATTATTTCATCTTTGCAGAAGACATGCGAAATAAGGGAACATCCACTACTCAACAAATTGATAGCACACAAAAGTTTCAAAATCCATCTCAGAAGTTACCCTCAGGTTTTCTTTCTTCTTTGATGTCTTTTGTTTAAATGAAAAAGGTCCACTTTTGTTTTCTCATGTTTTTGCTCCTTTATTCATGCTTTATTTTTCTTTTTGGTCAGCACTTGTAATTGGAATAGTTATTTTCATAAAGGGTTGAGGCTTTTTTGTTCCCCGGGGTCTTCCTAATAGTGTATTTATTTCTGCTTTTAACACTACATCTATGCAGGCTTAAACTCTGTGATGAATAATATTAACTCGAAAATTCAAACCAAGTTGTCCATGAAGCCATTGTTCCCGAGGACTTCAACTCTTATGAAGCCAACAGCGAGTCAATTGGCCAAGCAAAATCATCCTCGCCAGGCCCCTTATCCTAGGTGATTATTCTTTCTCAATTCCAAAGTGTTAACCAAATGCCACCACAGCATTGGCATAGAGAAAATTAATTATTTCCTTGAGATTTTCAAGGCGTAAGAAGAACTTTTATTTTGCTATGTGACAAGGTTATAATCTAATCCATGACTGATCCATCACGAGGGGTATTTTGAGCATCATAATTGGTAGATGATGTTTGTTTCTTGAAATGCCAGGTCTAACACATCATTCTTAGAGAAAACAAATAAAAGCTCAACTAGTTCTTGTGGGGTCGAGAATCAAGCTGCAAAAAGACAAAAGCTTGAGGGTGGTCTTCTACGGAAGGTATAGATTTTGTTTTAACAAAAAAATTAAATTGCTTATATAACTTATTTTCTGGTTCGGTTTATCTTTTTCATTGTTCATATAGACCTTGGTTTTGTGTTGGATATCTTCAAATGTTGCTTTTTGTGCTTTAGCTACTTGTTAGACTGTGGATAGGTGTTTCAACTTAAAACACTGCACTGCTGTATTTATGTTAAAATGGTTCAGGTTTTGCTAATGAGAGAAATATTCTGGCAATTGAGACTTTATTCTTGTAATTTAAATATATCAGTGATGCACCTGTGGCTCAGTGCTGTCATTTCCTTCTCCTTTCTAGTCTACGGCTACTCCGAAACCATTTTGTGGCAGGAGCTGCATGGTGCTTAGTGGTTGTCTTGTTTTTCTTGTTCCAGAGAACGATTGTTTAATTTTTGCAGTTTTTGCTATTAACATGCTGTCATCAGTGGATACACAGTTGATTAATATCTATATATTAGTTTACGTTATCTTGTATCTCAAAAGTTTCACTTTATGGAGCAGGTTGAGGGTGCACTGCAACTGCAACAAACTAATTTTATTCATAAGGCGCCTAAGCGGGTATGTGAAGTACATAAACTCCATGCCATCACCATCTTTAAACTGAGAATCCGGCTTATGAGTAGAAATGTTTCTTCATCAGAGTTGTGAAATGAAAATGCTTGTAGTGAACTGCAGAAATGCAGAATACGCAGCTCAATGTTCTTTTGATGTTATCTTCTTGAATTTCATGCTGCTGTTGGGGGAAATAAGTAAAAGGGGTGCATAAATATTGAAATTTATTGCATTGTGGATAACTTCTTAATGTTTTGACAGGATGGCTTACTTGATGGAAGCACACCTCACACCAAGCCAAGGATCACTATTCCTAGAGAGCCGGATCTTGAAACGGCACATAGGGCTCAGAGGACAAGGTTAGTCTGATCCACTTCGACACCAGTTATACTAATATATCACTATAAACTCATGCTGCATTAGAAGGGGATTTTGAATGAGGTTCTGAATTTCCGGCTTGATTGCACTTCAGGCCAAAAAGTATTAAAGAAGCTGAAAACGTGGCGACAGTTGTTCGTAGATTCAAAGCTCTTCCACTAAATAGAAAAGTTAGTGTCTATACTATGTGGAGCAATGCTGGGTTTCTTTAAATTATCGTTTGACATATGGATCTAAGTTGTGTATTTTCAGATTCTTGAAGCGCCTTCACTGATTCCAAAGAGAAGCACCCCTCGTCTACCAACATTTCAAGTAAGCAGTTTCTGGTCCTGCGCATGTCTTTTGAAAGGAACATTTTGATTGAATTGATTGGCAATGCGCCAATGCCAAACTTTACTTGGTGGATTTGATTTCAGGAATTTCACTTAAAGACATCAGAGAGGGCAATGCAACACAGCTCAATAGTATCAAAATCCACAGTCCCTTCTGATCATTCTGATAAGGTTATTATTTATTAAAGGGATACTTGGAATATGAGAATTGTGCAAACAAATTTAATAAGGATATAACTGGATAATAAGATGCTTACAGGATTATGATAACAAATTTTTGGGGCCTGATCATTTCCAAAAATTGAAGTGTGGCTATGATTGGATAATAGTCATTACTTTACACTTGTTCTGGTTTTAGTGTTACTGGGAATGGAATTCCTCTAGATCTATAATGATTCACAGCATTCAGTGATTGTTGATTAATCATTTTTTCTTGTCATCTTGTTATCTTGTGGCAGGTCCTACACAAATATGCCACTAACATGATCTCTGAATGTGAAAATGGAGAACCCACTAGGTAACTGATATGCTTATATTTATGTTTTCAGAATGCAATAAATTCCTCATTTACAGTCTCTGACCATCAGTGGGCTGTCTTGCTAGTTCTTATACAGTTCCGCCATACTTTCAACGTTGAACCCTTCCAAATTTTTCACTATTCTTACCCGTCACTATTCATTCAGTTTAGAGCTTTTGGGTTTTGTGCATGAACATTGTAACCGATCCATGTGTTGATCAAGACCTTCTTGCTTTACTTATCAAAATCTATTTTCAACAGAACCGGTGTTGCAAATGCTTCAAAGCCAGATGTTCATGGGTCATCTCATTGCTTCAAAGCTCTTCCTCTAAATAAGAAGGTAGCCTTTCCAAATATTTCTCACCTTTAACTTTGTGCACGAATAAGTAACCATACTGATTCTCAATGCAGATATTGGCGAGCAAGGGTGATATTGGAGTTTTCCGAAATAGCAAGAAGGAAGCCACAGTGCCCAGGGTAGTTGACATATATATATATATATGTATATTTCAATTTTAAGTTATTTGGTATATTGATTATCAATGAAACGTAAAAGCTCTGTATTATTTTGCCTGTTTCATAGGAGTTCAATTTCCAAACCGGGAAGAGGTCACATCCGAATCCTCCAATTGAACTTTTCAACAAGGTGAATTAGTTAATACCTGTCTGCTTGCGACCACTATATTCAGGAAGAAATTTGAGTTGCTCTGTATTGTAGTCGTTTTAGTGGTAGTTCAAAATCTCATCTTTATTAAATATTTATAGCCAGTTCAGCCTATTATTTCATTGACAAAAATGCATTTCATGACGTATGACCTTTTTCTGAACTAGCTTTCTCTGGCATCTGACACACAACAAACTGCTAATACTGAGTTGAAATTGCCACAGTCCAGCATCACATCCATTGAGGTTCCTTAATATTCTATTTATGGTTTTAAGACTGTTGAATCATGTTAATTTGTTATTTTGACTGAATCAACTGATTTTGTTACAAGGGCTCAAAAGAAAATAGATGGGGTTACTTCCAGCAAGGAAGCGAGGTAAATGGATGGCTCCTTGGAGTTTCACTTCAAATGTCGTATTTAATATTTCTCTTTACCACTAGGCTTTTGCTAGAGTAATTCAGTTTTGAACTCTTTCTACAGTCACAAACTTTTCTTTCATTTTTAATTCCAAAATCAGATGAAACAACCAACAAAACCAAAAATGTCCCTGCCTGGTGGAAAGCAGCAATTTGGTGCTGATGAGGGTAAAATGGAAGTCATCTCTGCTTATGGCATTAACTGGTAAGGATTTTCTTCTTTATAGGGATAATTACTTCAACACCCCTTAGGTTAGCCTAATAACAGAAACACTCCCGTGACTCAGGAAATTACCATAGCACCCCTTGTTAGTTTGGTTGATGGAAAATTTAATGGGGCTTTGTTAATCTAACATGTTAAAGATTTTAGAGGGTTTAATTGTAATGTTACATGGGCTCTGTTAAGTTTTTTCGTTTGTTGAACATACAACGTGGGGCATTAGCTCTAATTTTATAAACCATAAGGGTGTTTCTTTAACTAGAACAAACTTCACAGGGTATTGAAGTGATTATCCCTTCTTGATATGTCATACTCCTTGAGCTCATACCACCTAACGTAGTGCTTCTGCAGGAGTAAGGATGTTCGGTGAAGTTGGCAACGGGAAACTTGTGAATGATACTGAGTGTGGGGATCAAGTTTCTTCAACCTTTCGCCATTTCACTGCAGATGATTGGAAAATCTGTGCCGGAGTTTGATAAGTACATGAATCTGGTCACAGAAAATCAGGCTCTTCCGAAAGGATACAGAATACGGAAACCCTGAACTAACTATAGAAGTTATTTTTATACCAAGTTACCAACAGATGCTAATCTGTCACAGACTCACAGGTTATTCTCACTTACGGAATACAAAAGTTGAATGTAATCCCTGTTGATTCATAAATAAGATGTTGTATATAACATAATATTGTCTTTATTTGGCAAAACTGTAAAGAAGTCATTCGCGGCTTTTTGCTGAATTTAAGTTGCTTTGACTTGTTTGGTTTCACTAATTTTGCTGCTGCTTCTCAAAAAAGAAGTGGAAAACGACAGGCAAAACTAGAAATTAGCCCACTTTCAGAAGTACAAGTTCTTGCAACCAATCCCATTGCATGGATAAGTTCTAGCTAAGACAACTGTATAATAGCTTATTTAGCAGATTAATGTTAGAAAGGATATTAAGAGGGTATTTGGCATTGCTTGTAGAATTCATTTAGAGAAGTTGACAAATTAACAGTAAAAGTGAGTAGTAAAAGTTGAGAGCGTTTTTAGTCAAAAGCCAAAAAAATGTCAAAAAATTAATGATTGGTGTTTAAAAAGAAACAGTGATTTTATTTTAGAAACAGTTTTATCAATCCTGTTTGATAAAAAAGCACAAGCAGATGATTTCTTTTTTTTTTTTTTTTTTTTGATGGGACACAAGCAGATGAATTCAGTTGCAAAAGACGGTAGAATAGAATAACGAGGAAATCCACAGTATCTGCTTGTACCAGGAACTGGCTAACTGATGATTGATTTATTTATCCAGTTGATTTAGATTAACAATACTACTTGAAAGTGTAAAATATTAGGGGCAAATTTATTATATGCATTACAAGGGACTTCAAGATCAGCTGCTAATATCTAATTTCTCCTTCTCAGTATCCTTACCTGCTGAATTGGACTTTCCTATGTTCGAAACCAATGACAATGGTGACTGCTTCGTCCAACGTCTTATGTCATAAGCCTTTTTCAATGGCTTCTTGTCCTTGCCTTGTCGTCTCTTGGTTATGGCGATGGCAAGGTCGTTGGGGAACAACGTTTGCCAAACAAAAGCATGGAGAAGTGTCGAAACAAACAATATGGACACCATTGTTGATGACATGAATGATAGTGTTAAAGCCAGGCCTTTGCTTATTACAGAAGGGACTTCTTCTGCATATTTGATGGTTGCTATTGAAGCTGTTGTCATTGGGAAGGTATAAGACCACCATGCCACTGAAAACCTGCCAACGATTAGTTCAGAATTAGAGGGGCGTTTGAGTGAGCTAATAAGCTATACTGAAAACATGTCAAAGATTAGTTCAGGATTAGAGGGCTTTTATGTGAGTTTATAAGTTCTTCGAAACATTTTTATAAAATATTTGAGCGCTTTTAAGATGTCACAAAGTTTTTAGTTATTTTTTTTAGAAAAAGCTTATAAATTCCCAAAATAAGATATTATTTTTCAGATTTTATAAGCTCTTTGAAGAAAAAGTAAAGATTTTCTTACTTACTTTTGATGTATTAACATGCTCATTTAGTTTTAATTATATTAACTATGATATTGTGTCACTACTTACATGTTATAAGCAACAAGATCCCGTTATCCAAACATATCAACAATTTATTTTTAAATTAAATTTTTAATTATGAGATATAAAACTTATAAGATGTTCCGAATAAGCCTAGCCAAACTTTGAAGGTGACTTTATAAGCTTTTTAAATCATCTTATAATATAAGATGCTTATGAATTCGTAAGAAGTCAAAAAAATATTCTGGCCTTTTTTTTTTTTTTTTTTTTT
>JACFYI010002305.1:4210609-4224795 GCA_014898755.1 Handroanthus guayacan
TTAGAGTGTTATAAAATATTCTACTGGAATTATTTCATACTCGATGCATGTATGAATTGTAAAGCAAAATTGGCAAAAAAAAATTCACTTTATCACCTGAACTCTGAAAATTTTACACAATGCCACCTAGTGGTGGAAATATTCCACAAAAAAATGCATTTAGGTTGCAAAATAGAAATTTTGCAAAGTTGAGATTGAAAATTAATTTTTTTTATTTGATTGTGAGGTGCAAAAATATCCAAAGTTCGGTGGATTAATTTCATAATTTCTGTTAATAAAAAACATTTTAATGGAAATTTTGACAAACTTTTTAATGGAAATTCCATCCAAAAATCAGAAAAATCGAGAAAAAGGAAATATTCTGACAGAAATTCCAACAGACTTTCCATTGAAATTAATTTAATAAAAAAAAATATTCTAAAGTATAATAAAAATATAAAATAAAGATTTTCTAGAAATAAAAAATAATTAAAATTTCCACTGGTATTTTTGATGGAAGTTAAATAACGGTATGATAATTTTATTTTTGTACAATCCATAAGAAACTTCATTGATAAGAAATCCCATCGGATGTTTGTACTGATGAAATATTCCATCCGAAAGTTCATTTACATTTTTATTGCCTTTTTTTCACGAAAATTCCTGACAATCTATTCGTGAATTTTTTTATGGTTCATTTTTTGTCAGAAAATTCATCGTAAATCCCGCATTATTAAGCACTGATTTTACAAACATCAATGCTTACTCCTTGCCTTGTCATTTTTTCTGATTTTCAGAAAAGATTTGTCGGTCTTTTTATTAATTAATTAGATATACAAAATAATCTCACAAATCACGATCATAAGACTAAAATTACAATTAGTTACTATCATTCGAGTGAAAAAAAAGATCAGACAACAAATGTCCTAGATTTAATCATGTTCATACGCATTTGACCTAATTCATAAAGCTGCCGAAATGTACATTGTTGGGACTAATGTATTCCAGCAATGCTTTTGCTGTGCGAGAGACAATTACTAGGAGAATAAAACTATGAAGCTGTTGTAAGATTGCTCTGTCTTTTTCTGTCATTCGTAATACTATAAATACACTAATGTATGAATTCCATTTACCATCTTGAACAGAATAAGAAATTGATAAAGAGGGCTCTCTAGCAATATTTTGAAGTTACACAATGGCCTTTAGAGCTTTCTCGATCGCAATCTTCATTGCTATAGCCGTTGCTCCAGCTTTGGCCACGGACTATAAGGTTGGAGATGACAAGGGTTGGACATTTGGCGTTAATTACACTACATGGGCCCAGGGAAAAGATTTTCGTGTTGGTGACACGCTTTGTATGTGATCCTTTGTGATTTTTCATATCTTGTTAATGCTCATTTTGACTTTTATGGTTCCATAATCGTTCAACAAGACTAGTTGAGATGGTCTATTTTATAATTTGAGAGAAATTGGGGAGGTTGTACTATGATCATGTGTAGCCAATAGGTTGAGGTCTTAACTTGAAAACCAGAGAAAACATTAAGGTCACATATAGAAAACCCTTTGATCTTGAGGTCAATAAGGGTAACAAGTAGGTAAGTCTAGGTCGGACAGGTACAAAGAAGCAGGTCGGAATGGGTATTTATATTTTGGACCGAGGTCCATCGTTAGTTGAGTCAAGCTAAGTATTCACCCGATCGGAATGTAAAGATGTAGATTGTGGATTAGTTGGGAATTTTCCATTAATACTAGGACAAATTCGTCATCTTTGCTTATTTTACCTATCAATTTCCAATACTAATTGATTTTTGTGTTGACTACAGCTTTCATATATGTACCGGGAGTGCACAACGTTTGGAAGGTGAATCAAACTGACTTTCAACAATGCGTCAATTCAAACGCATCAGAAGTTCCGCATGTCACCGGAAATGATACAATATCACTAAGCAGTCCAGGTAAGAAGTGGTACATTTGCGGCGTTCCTGAGCATTGCTCCAAGGGAATGAAGCTCGTCATCAACGTTTCTGATGCTGAGGGGCCAGCTCCTGTTCCTGTTCCTGTTCCTGCTCCTATCCCCCCGCCGGGTGTTCCTGCGGCTGGGGGACTCGCTCCCACCCCCACACCGCCAGGTAATTCAGCCGCCATGGAAGTCTCCCCCTTGAGATCCAGTGTGTGGACGCTTGCTGTGATGGCTGCCTATAGGATGATCATGGCCTAAATACCACTCAGAATCTCTGGCCATCTTATAAAAGATGTGGGCTCTATTATGTCTTTCATTAGTTTTCTAGTTCGATCGGTCTTTTCATAATTCATTTTGAATAAACTATAATTGTTAATAAGTTCTTCCTATAATTTGCGTGTAAGCCCGCGGGGAGACACAAATTAGGTGGTGATGCTCACATAAAATAAAAATTTTATTGTTTTTGTCTATCAGAAATGTTGAACTGATGATTTTATCTTCTTCTTCTTATCTGTTTAGTTTCTTTATTTGGTGAGATATTTAAATCGGAAATTATTAAAACAAACAAAAGGACAAAATTTGCGGATAGAGAAGTTTAATTTCCTTCGGAAAATGTGGGACTGCTTTTCTGTCGCAAGTATTAGGTGCAAAAGTAGGGAAAAACAATTAATAAGCCAGTAAGCAATTTATAATGGAATTTTTACTTAAGTGTAAGAGTGGGAAAATAATTAATCAGTATGTAAGCAAATTTTGGTGAAACTTTTAAGTCAAAAATGAAAATAAAAAAAATAATAGAAGGCCGGAAAATGTAAAATTTTAATAATAAGATAAGTTTTCATCAAAGAACTCTTTCTCGAACAATGTCCTTAGTTTCCCAAAAGTCTACTTTACTTCAGTAATGTATTCCTATCAATTGGATAGTCTGCTGTATAAATTTTTATTTTTTAAAAGATGATTTTAGACCTTATAAAATGAGCGATCTTATTTTAAAAATAGAGAAAATATCATTAAGTCACTCGAATTTTATATGCTTTCGTTTTACTTTATCATTTCAACTTCATGAAAATTTCACTTTGTGATTTAAGTGCATTTTTTGGTGTATAAAATAAAATTTTTGAGCTTAAAAGAATTTTCACAAAAATTTCACTTTGTAATCTCATCATTGAGGGTAGCTTAATGTCATTTTGGATAAGATAGGATTTTTAAGGTTATAAAAAATTAGTAATAATAGTTTTGTAATTAACATGGTCGAAATTGAAGGTAAACGTTAAGACTTTAAAAATAAGTAAGAAAAAAAACTCCTTACTTTTTCTACAAGGACTTATACAATTCTAACATTTTATTTTAGAAGCTAATAAGATTGATTTAAAAATTTTTACCTAACACTTCATAACATTTTATAACATGTTTTGCCGACCTTATAGCTCACTGAAACACCCTCTTCATCTCCAATTCTGTTGCATAGATTCATGCCAAATAGACAATATCCGCAACCCCATGTATTTACAAGATAATATTTAATACACTTGGCTGCATTATTTATGATATGAAATAAGAAATAAAATACTGCTGTATAATAGGAGATCCTAACTGAGGAGAGATAGAACCAAATAACGTTTCCCTTATTTTCCTCACCAATTTGTGAGGAAAATTATATTTCCCTAATTATTTGTCATTAAATTTTCCTTTTGTTAATATTTTCTTTACTAACCAAACAATCAATTTTTTTTTTATTTACAATTTTTTAATTATTCCCTTGCCAAAGTCCTTATACCAAACAAAATGTAAGGATCGATACATCTCACATGGATGTCAAATATTTATGTGCGTGGTTATCCATTCAAACATCTTCATCTTGAGGGAAAATCCTGTGACTAAACTAGCTGGAAAAAGAATCTCAGCCAGAAATCCCAATCATTCATGATGAAAATTAATTTTGCGGTCAAGCAGTTAGGAGAATTAATTATACAATTACCACCGCAACCCAAAAAATAAAAAATAATAATAAAATTAGGCAATTGCTATGAGAATTTTCTAAGAAGTTAATTAATTAACTTTGTAGCTGGGCTGCAAATTAAGTTAGGGAAAATTTCACTTTTGATACCGCAGGATATACCTCTTGACACATTTGGTACCATCGTTTTTGACACATACACATTTGATACCACATGATACGATTTTATAACATAAATGGTACTTCCGTTAGCTTAACCTAATGGAAGGCTGATGTGGTTCTAACGAAAGTACCATTTTTGTCATAAAATCATATCCTGTAGTACCAAATGTGTCAAGGGATATATTCTGCGGTACCAAAAGTGAAATTTTCCCAATTAAGTTACAAAGTTTTTGTAGTAAATGTAATTTAGAAAACAACAAACTTATTAGTTAAAGTTTATTTCGAAGCGGATACTCTCATCGCTAACCCCAATTAGTTATGAAAATCATAGCTAATTATTTTGTTATTTTAAAAACTTATATTTACAATGGAAAATTGGTAACTTAATTTATAGCCTTAGCCATGACATGAACTTCATATATAGTCTCATTAATCATGCATTAGTATCATAGGACACAGATTATAATTAGTTACTGTCATCTTGCACTCTAATGAGATCGGACAATTGTAAATGACCTGGCTAGATTGAATCGTGTCCGTACGCTTTTGACCACTTCGTAAAGGCTGACGACACGTACATAACAACCTGTTGGAATGTATTCCAGGGATGCCATTTTACGCTGTGAGGGACAATTACTGGGAGCATAAAACTATGAAGCCGCTGTAAGCCGGCGGTGATTTTTTTTTTTTTTTTTATAATTTTTAATTTATTTTATTTTTTTTATCATTTTCAATCCTATAAATACACTACTAATGTATAAGCTCCATTAACCATCTCAATCACAAAAAGTAAATTGATTAAGAAAGCTCTCTTGCCACATTTCAAGGTTACAAAATGGCCTTTAGAGCTTCCTTGATCGCGATCTTCATTGTTGTAGCCGTTGCTCCAGTTTTGGCCATGGACTATATCGTTGGAGACAATGCCTTTTGGACATTGGGTGTTAATTACACTGCATGGACCGAGGGAAAAGATTTTCGTGTTGGTGACACGCTCAGTATGTGAAATTGTTTGTGTTCTTTTATGTCTTTTAAATGTACATTTTCACATTTATTGATCTAGAATGGTCCAATAGGACTAATTGATTAGATGGTCTATTTATAATTTTAGAGAAATTGAGTATGTCGTATAATGGTTTTACATAGTCAATAGATTGAGATCTTAAACACTAGAGAAAAAAAAAATAAAATAAATTAAGCAACTCACATACTTGTAGCGTGGAACAAGGTCGAACAAGTTGCTTTGGTCAATCCCATTATTAACCGGACCTGTATATAAAAGCGCGGATCATGAAGTACCTGGGGGATTTTCCATTGATACAAGAATAAATCAGCCATCTCTACTTATTTTACCCCTTACTACTAATTGATTTTTGTGTTGGCTGCAGTGTTCATGTATGAGCCTGGATCGCACAATGTTTTATCGGTGAATGGAGATGACTTCAAAAAATGTACCTCTTCAAACGTATCAGCAGTCCCTCGAACGAGCGGACATGATGTGATTCCATTGACTGGCCCAGGGAAGAAATGGTACATTTGTGATATTGGCGACCATTGCTCCGGGGGGATGAAGCTCGTTATCACTGTTTCCGCGGCTGAGGGGCCCATTCCCTCCCCCACGCCGGGAACTTCAGCTGTCGTGGAAGTCTCTCCCTGGAGATCTTGTGCGTGGATGCTTGCTATGATGGCTGTCTATAGGATGATCATGGCTTAGTGCGATATTGAATCTCTGCATATCTTCAAAATGATGTGGGGCTGAAAAATGTGTTTGATTTCCTAGTTCGATTAATCTGTTCATAATTTTTTGAATTTAGCCAAAGTGTCATTGTTATATTATTCTTTCTACGGTTTTCCAGGGAACCTGCGGGGAGACAGAAATTGTACTCGCTAGCTAATATGTATAAAATATAAATTCTATTGTTTTGCCGATCAGAACTGTTGAAATAATAATTTTATCTTCTTTTTTTGTTTTATTTTACTTCATCTTAATTGTTTTTTTTTTTTTTCTTTATGTGATGAGATATTTGAATGGGAAATTTGTTAAATTAGACAACGGAACAGGTTGGTAGATGGAGAAGTTTTTCCTTTGGAAAAGGTGGGTCAGCTTCTGCGTCGCAAGTATTAGGTGAAAAGACGGGAGAAACAATTAGGGGGTAAAATTCATTTTGGTCCCTTAGATTTTATGTCAATTGCAAAATAGTCCCTATACTTTTAATTTATTTCAATTTCATCCCTCCGATCATCTTCCGGCAACAATTTCTGGCCAAAAGTAGTAAAATGACCACAACACCCTCGAACTACTTTTGGTAGAATTCATTTTCATCCCCATGATTTTATATTAATTGTGGAATAATCTCAAAAACTATTAGTTGTTACAATTTTCCCCTTGAATTAAACATTTTAATTATTCTTTATACCATTTAAATAGATAAATATATATTCTCAATATTTTGAGCATTTTATAATCTAGATTTAATATAAAATTCTTAGTTGACTATTTTTTATTTATAGTATAAAAAAGTAATTGATGAATTCAGTATTTCAAGTTTTAAAAACTACAGTAACAAATTAGTACAATGAGACACATAATCTTAAATATTGAAATTGAAAATAGTTATTGACCACCAAAAATAAAAGAATTTCTACTATTTCAGATAAAGTTGAATAAGTATATCACCTTTAGTCCAAATTTGATATATATATATATATATGTATGTATATATGTGTGTGTACATGTGTATTTCATATAATAAATAAACATCAACAAATCTCGTATTTTCTTGAATACAAGTGAATCTATCTATATTTGTTCAAATAAAAAAAATGAAAACATAGTTATAAATTTATCCAAGAGAGCTCAAAAGATGCATTTAAAATAAATAGTTAATAACTTAATTTTAAAGTTCAGGCAATAAAACAAAAATTAAAATTTTAAATTTCTGTTTATTGATTATACTCATTTATTAAGTTAGTTGCAAAGTTTGGCCCAATCTAATTACTAACTATTTTTTGTAAATTATAATTAGTTTTTTTATAATTAATAAAGAATTTAAAATACTTGAGGTACATTAGAAATATATAGACATACACAATATAATGAGTAATTAAGTTCAAACATTTAATCCAAGGGGCCAAGCTTTTTAATTAATAGTTTAAGGGGTGAACGAGAAATGTTTATGATATTTAAGGGTTCCAAAGTTTATATGACCAAAAGATAGTTCAGGGGTGCTTTCGTCATTTTATTATTTTTAAATGAAAATTGTTGCCAGAAAATGATCGGAGGGATGAAATTGAAGCAAATTAGGAGTATAGGGACTATTTTGCAATTGACATGAAACCTGAGGCATCAAAATGAATTTTACCCCAATTAAGGGCAAATCGCCGGTTTGGTTTTATAACTTAGGTCTGATACACTTTTGATCTCATTAATTTCAATTTTCTCAATTAAGGAGAGTAATTTCTTTTTCGTTTCCTTTTTTTCCCCCCTCCTGACATTTAGTCCTCTGCCCTTGTTCCGTTAGTTTTTTAATGCTTCACGTGCTGTTGCTGTTAGTTTGTTTTTATGTACTCTTTATGGAATAGGGGCGGAGGACTAAATGTGAGGGAAAAAAAAAAGATAGAAAAAGAAATTACTGTCCTTAATGTAAGAAAATTGAAATTAATGAGACCAAAGTGTAAAAGAAGGAAAAAATTTTAATCAATAAGCAAAATATTCTGGTGAAACTTTTAAGACAAGAATGAAAATATAAAAAAAAAAAAAAAAAAACAAGGCCGGAAAAATGCAAAAGAGTTTTTTGCGAAATATTCCCCATGAAATGTCTAATTGGTGAATCTCCCCCCTCTATTATTTGCAAAATTATTTTCATTTATTATTTGATCTATGCTTAGTAGCCGTTTGTCATCTACACACGCCCCTATTGTGAATTTTAGTGGATTTTTCACATAAAATATCCATTTTACCCTTGTATATCAACCGTTAGATTTTTTATTTTTAAAATTGATGGTTCAAATATAAAATATAATATACTTATTTTTACAAAAAAAATTATTTTTTTATATAATATATCATATATTATATTCTTATATCTATACATAAACAATTATATGTATAAATGTGAAGGGTACATTTGTCATTATGGCATTTGTCAATGGGTAAGGTAGGTTTTGGACGTAGTGAGCTATAATTGTTTAATATAGAGGGTAATTTGCCAATCAAATTAATAAAAGAAAAGTTACCAATTAGATATTTTACATGGGATATTTTTGCAAAAAATTCAATTGTAAAATTCTGAAGTTTTCATTGCATGACTCTTTACTTAACATTGCTCTCTATTTAGGACAATGACGCTCTCCACTTTGTTCCTTCTCCTTTTTCTTAAAGTCTGCTCTATTAGTGCATTCTTAATTACGAACTGGAGAATCATATAGGCCTTCTTCTTCTTCCTCCTTATCTTTTTAAACCACTTAAAAATACTATAATATTTAGAATTTCTGTTACATGAATTTGGGTATAGTACTGATATCCAATATAGGTATGGGCAAGAGGTATGACAATTATTAAAAAATTTTGAATACAAGTATACCAACATATATTATAAATTATAATATATATGTGTGTGTGTGCGCGCACGCACGCGCGCGTATAAGAATTAAAATTTCATAAAATAAAGTATGATACCAATAGAGGATGCAGCTTTTGCAGCTTTTCGATTTAGATTTTTCCTTCTCTTGGCGCCATAACCAGAAGTAATTGCAAAGGCTTTCATATTTTCCGTTTTCATCTATATTTGCAACCCTTTTTGTTTTCTTCTCCAAAGCCTAAATGTTAAAGAACGCATGCTTTCTTTAAAGAATTGAAAACGTGCTTTTTGTATCATTAAAAGCGCTCTTTTATTTAATAAAAAAAAAAGAAAAAGAAAATTGCCGTACTCAAAGCATACCCACGCTGTACCCATTTTAAATAAATATTTTATAAAAATTGACTAAATATTTTAATTTGAGCCAATTCATTGAGCTTGCAAGTTGGTTCAAACCCATATTGTGCCCCTAATATTAAAAACATTAATGTTGCTTTATATGGATCAAATTAGAAAAATAATAATAATTTAGAAATAAAAATTAGAAGAACTTTAAGATTGATGTTGACCTTGGAAACTAATTATCCTATTAGCCAGGATTGTACGCGCAATATTATTATCCCAACGCAGAATTAATATAACCGGGTTTAGATCATATCAAAGAAGTTGGAACTTCAATTTTCTCACTGCTGCTTCATATTTTTTCATCTTCTTTTTCCATCCTTCTTTTCTAAACATTGCCAATCAATTGCATTGGGCATGTAATGTGTTACAATACATCAATCACTAATTCTTTACCTTATCTATTTTTTGGTCTTAACGAAATTGAGATTTGTTTGTTTTATGAATTTATTACATAGGAAAAATTTCACTTTTGGTACCATAATATATACTTCCTGATATATATGATACCTTCATTTTTGCCTTAGACAATCTTGACATTGTATATACCTTCTGATTTTTTTCATGAAAGTAGTACTTCCGTCAATTTTCTTAAATGGAGAGTTGTTCTGGTTGTCACTCTCAGCTCTTTACAACCATGTAAGCAACTTTTGGAGAGAAACTTAATCTTTTAAAACCCTTTTTGAGAGAAATTTAGAACTGTAAAGGTTGAAAGGGTGGGTAAGTTTTGATACAAAAAATGCGATAAAGGGCTAAATTTCCTTTCAAAAGTTGTCTATATGGCTGTAAAGAACCAAAAGGGATAGATGATTAACTTTTTTAATTGAAAAGTAACAGTCACATCGATCCTCTGTTAAAGAAAATTGATGAAAGTATCACTTTTGTATAAAAATTGAAGTTGTAGTATCAAATTTACCACATATATTACTGGGCATAAATTGTGGTACCAAAAAGTAAAACTTTCCCATATTACGTATGTAGTCTCATTAATCATGCATTAGTATCATAAGACAGAAATTATAATTAATATCATCGTGGAATATAAAGAGATCAGACAATAATTGACAATTGTAAATGATTAACTTAATAAAATGACCTAAGACTTGATCACGTTCATAGGCTTTTGACCTATTTCATAAAAGCCGCCGAAACGTACATTGTTTGGACTATGCATTCCAGCACTGCCATTTTACATTGTGAGGGACAATTACTTTGGAGCATAAAACTATGAAGCCGTTGCAAGCCGGCTATGTTTTTTTCTATCATTCACAATACTATATAAATAGAATAGTGTGTCACTTCCATTCACCATCTCGAACACAAAAAGTAGGTTGATTAAGAAGGCTCTCTAGCAATATTTCAAAGTTACAAAATGGCCACTAGAGCTTTCTTGATTGCCATCTTCATTGCTGCTGCCGTTGCTCCAACCTTAGCTAAGGACTACAAGGTTGGTGATGATGCGGGTTGGAAATTGGACGTTAATTACACTGAATGGGCTGCCGGAAAGGATTTCCGTGTTGGTGACACACTTAGTAAGTGAAGTTCTTTTTTTCTTTCTTTCTTTCTTTCTTTCTTTGTTTTTTTTTGTGTGTGTGTGTTTCTATGTGTGTATTTTTCAAGCATTTCAATGTTCATCTTGACTCATGTTGATTCGGAGTCATCCAATAGGACTAGTTGAGTCGGCCTATTTATAATTTGACGGAAACTGAGCAAATTGTACTAGATGGTCATGCACAATAAACGGGATGAATTCTTTACCTAAAACTAGCTAGAGAAGACTGTCAAGATAACTAGTGTATACCTACAAAAACAGTCGTTGCTGACGTCATTAAGGATACTAGATAACTGAATCTAGGCCGTCAATAAGGGTACTAGGTAACTAAATCTAGATCGTATAAATACAAAGAGGCCGAATAACTATAGGCTAAAACTCACAAAATTGTGTACACTTATCTTACCTTGATTGGGGATATTTATAGTGTAGGACTGACAAAATCTAATGGTGTCAGATCTAATTGACATCATTTGATCTCTCCATATGACCTCATTATTCATTGTGGGATTGATATAGTCTAATGTTTGGGAATTTTCCATTGATACTAAGAGTGAATTAATCATCTCGTCCTATTCACCTATCACTTGTTAAACAGCAAATGATTTTTGTGTTGGTTGCAGTGTTCACGTATAAAGCGGGATCGCATAATGTTTTGAAGGTCAATGCAACTGGCTTTCAACAATGCTTCAATTCAAACGCATCACAAGTCCCTTTTACGAGCGGAAATGATACAATTCCACTAACCAGTCCAGGGAAGAAGTGGTACATTTGCGGCTTTGCTGACCATTGCTCCAAGGGAATGAAGCTCGTTATCACCGTTTCTCTTGCTGAGGGGCCCGCACCCTCTCCCACCCTGGGGGCTCCCATCCCGGCATCAGGGGCTCCCAGCCCGCCATCGGGTGCTTCTTCTGCCGTTGAAGTCTCTCCCTTGAAATCTTCTGTGTGGATGCTTGCAGTCATGGCTGCGTATAAGATGATCATGGCTTAATACTAAATTGAATATCTGCATTTTTCAAAATGATGCAGGCTTAATTATGTGCTTGATTTCCCAGCTAGTTCGATTAATCTTTTCATAAATTTTCCAAATTAAATCAACTGCCTTTGGTATATTATTCATTCTATTGTTTGAGTGTAAACCTGCTGGGAGACAAAAATTGTTTTCACTGGCTATTATATGTAAAATATATAATGGGTAAAATTCATTTTAATTCCTAAAGTCTCATATCAATTGCAAAATAGTCTTGGTACTTTTAATTTATTTCAATTTTATTCCTATGATCACCAATCGGCAATAATTCTCAGCAAAAAAGTAAAATGACCAAAATATCCTTGAACTATCTTTTGAGTAAAATTCATTTTTATTCTCAAAGTATCATTTAATTGCAGAATAATTCTTAAAACAATTAATTGTAACAATTGCCCTTTTGTATTATATGATAGGACAAATCCTTTTTTATACCATGTAAATTTATAAATACATATTCTAATATATTTTGAGTATTTTATATCCTGGATTCAATTTAAAATTCTTCATGAACTATTTTGCTAATTTACAATGTAGAAAAAAGTAATTAATAATTTCAAAAATAGTAGTGATAAATTAGTACAAACACACTAAAATTTTAAATATTTAAATTAAAAAATTGACTATCAAATATGAAAGAATCTCAACTATTATAAACAGAATTAAATAAGTATATCCCCCTTAATTTAAATATAGACATATATGTATATACTTCATAAAATGAATAGATATATATATTTCATTAAAAATTGTATTTTCTTGAATAAAAGTGAATCCATGCATGATTGTTCAATTTAAAAAAAATTAAAAGCTATGTTGATGAAAATATAGTTATCTAGATACTACATATAAAGTGTGAGGCCGAAAAGTAGTTATTTTGATTGTATATTTTCACGTGTCAAGCCTAAAATACATCTTAATACTAACTCACATTAATAATCACCTACAACACAATAAAAAATAATTAACTAACTGATTTATCTATTTATATTAAATCATGCACAAATTAAGTTTGCAATATATCTAATATATATATATATAATATTAATTATTTTATGCTCATGCATTAAGTGTATAGTTGATGTTAGTTCAAATTTATCCAAGAGAGCTCAAGATGTACTTTAGATAAACAATTAATAACTTAATTTTTAACTTCAAGAAATTAAAATAGTTTTTAAATTTTTAATTTTTTTTGGAAGATCAAATACAAGAAATAAATACAAGATAAATTCTATAAACTACCATGCGGTAGATAAATACTATTATAAAGTAAATAAAAACCCATATGTGACCATTGGAATTCGAACTTGCACCTTCCTATGAAAAGGAGGAGGCCCTGCCACTTCACTCAGAGGACGGTAGCAAATTTTTGTGTATTGATTATACTTATTTACTATCTTAAAATTTTTGTGTATTGTTTGTACTCATTTACTATGTCGTTGCAAATTTTGACTTAATTTAATTTCTAAATATTTTTTTGTAAATTATAATTTATTTTTTATAATTAATAAAAAATTTAAGATACTCTATAACATTAAAAATATAAAGATATACATGGTATAATGAGTAATCTTGTCCAAAAAATTTAATCCAGGGGCAAAAATATAACAATTAATAGTTTAGAGGTGAATAAGACATGTTTTTGATAGTTGAGGGCCAAATCGTATTTTACCAAAAAATAGTTCAAGGGTAGTTTAGTTATTTTACTATTTTTGGTTGAAAATTATTGGCAGATGGTAATTGGAGAGTTGAAATTGGAGCAAATTAAAAATATAGGGATTATTTTACAATTGATATAAAATCTCAGGGACTAAAATAAATTTTACCCAAAATATAATTAAATTTTAGTGTTTTATCAATCGGAGATGTTGAAATGATTATTTAATCTTCTTCTTTTTCTTTTTCTTTCTTTTTTTTTTTCATTTGCTTATCTTTAATTTATTTGTTTATATTATTTATTTGTTGATGCATTTGAATCGGAGATTAAATAAATTAGACATAAAAAAAAATTGTAGATGGAGAAGTTTATTTTTCCTTTGGAAAAACTGAGATTGATTTTTTCCCACGAGCATAAGGTGTAAAAGACGAGAAAAACAGTTAATTAGTAAGCAATTTCTAATAGAATTTTTACTTAAATTTAAAGGAGGGTAAAAAAATAAGTAAGCAAATTTTATTGAAATTTTTAATCAAAAGTGAAAATAATATAATAATAAAAAAGATAGAGGGCCAGAAAATTTAAAATTTTGAAATATAAGATAATTTAGGACACAAACTCATAAGTTTTCACTACATAACTCTTTCTCAAGCATTGCTTACAATCAAGCACTTAGCTCTCTCTCAGTAACCCAAAATTCTACTTTATTTATGCGTTGATATCAATTCGAGGAGGTTACCATGCAGGACAATTTTTATTAATTGCAAGACACTTGGACATTTTTGTCCCTCTTTCTATATATACAGTTATTCCTTAAAATTTTTCTCTTCCTCACTATCAACACAATTTACACTTCAAATTTAAATTTTAGCACAATAGATATAAACGAATTATATTACGAGCAAAATTCTGGGAATGAGGG
>JACFYI010002305.1:4231594-4270486 GCA_014898755.1 Handroanthus guayacan
AGCAAATTTGAAACATTGATTGGGGATTTAAGGTGAAATTTCCGAATAATTATCGCTCTTGGTTACAAGTACTAAAATTAATGAAAAAATGAATAATTAACGCAAGTGAAAACTTAAGTAAAGACGTAAGGAAAGGATCCCTTTTCCTGTGGACAAACCTTTCCGGACCGCCCCTATGTTGTCAATGTCACTATTGCAACCCGAGAACATCATAGTATTATTTTATTGATATATAAGTCTGATATTTTCCTTATTATAATACTGTCACAAAAAATATAGAATGATTCAAAATTTTTAAAATAATTATTAATATAGATAATTATTATGACAATCTGCATTTATTATGTTTGGCATCGATGTTATTACCAACAAAACTAATAATGTTCTCCTCCTTAATATTATTACTTATTATAACTTGCAGTATTAATATATATTAAAAAAATAATACAAAACATAAATCAGCTCATAAGCTTCTGTATACTTATATAGGGCCTCAAATTCAACTTATGAAAAGCCTGAGCTCGACCTTAGAAAAATTAGGATCAAGCGGAGCCTTATTTGTGCCAATTCTTCGTGCCAGTTGGTTCAACTCATATTGGACCCATTAATGTCACTTTATATGGATCAAACAAAAAATAATCAAATAAAAATAATAATAATTTAGAAATGAAAACTAAAAAAACATTAAATCGATGTTGACCTTGTTAACTAATTATCCTATTAGCCAGGATTGTTCACGCAATATTAGCATCCCAATGCAGAATATACCCAGGTTTAGATCATATCAGTGAAATTGGAACTTCGATTTTGTCATAGTCCATATTTTCATATTTTCATCTTCTTTTTTCTAATATTGCCAATCAAATTCAATTGAGTATATAAGTACAGTACATCAATAATATCATTAACTCTTTGCCTTATCTATTTTCCATTTTTCAGGAAATTAAGATTTGTCAGTTAATTACATATGTAGTCTCATTAATCATGCATCAGTATCATAAGACAAATTATAATTAAATAGTTAATATCATCCTAGAATATAACGAGATCAGACAACACTTGACAATTGTAAATGACCTGCTTAATAAAATGACATATGATTTAATATGTTCATATGCTTTTGACCTATTTCATAAAAGCTGCCGAAACGTACATTGTTTGGACTATGTATCTGAGCAATGCCATCTTACATTGTGAGAGGGAGCATAAAACTATGAAGCCGTTGTAAGCCGGCTATGTTTTTTCCTATCATTCACAATACTATATAAATACTGTAATGTATCACTTCCATTCATCATCTCCAACACAAAAAGCAAATTGATTAAGAAGGCTCTCTAGCAATATTTCAAGGTTACATAATGGCCTTTAGAGCTTTCTTGATTGCCATCTTCATTGCTGTAGCCATTGCTCCAACCTTAGCCACGGACTACATGGTTGGAGGTGACGCGGGTTGGAAAGTGGGCGTTAATTACACTGAATGGGCTGCCGGGAAGGATTTTCATGTTGGTGACACACTTCGTAAGTGAAGTAGTGAAATCCTTTTTTCTTTCTTTTTTTGTGTCTATGTGTGTATTTTAAAGCATTTCAATATTCATCTTGACTCATGTTGATTCAGAGTCATCCAGTAGGACAAATGGAGTCAGCCTTTTTATAGTTTGAGAGGAAACATGAGTAAGTTGTACTAGATGGTCATGTGCAATCAATGAAGCAAATTCTTTACCTAGAACTAGCTAGAGAATATTGTCAAATAACTAATGTGTATTTACAAAAATCAATCGATGTTTAAGTCAGTAAGGATACTGTATAACTAAATCTTGGCCGTCAACAAGGGCACTAGGTAACTAAGTCTAGATTGTATAAATACAAAGAGGCCGAATCATTAGAAGCTAAAACTCACAAAAAGCGTACACTTTTCTTACCTTGATTGGGGGTATTTATAATGTGGGACTGACATAGCCCAATGGTATCAGGTCTAACTGACATCATTTGATCTCTACATATGGCCTTATTATTCAGGGTGGGACTGACATAGTCTAATGCCTGGGGATTTTCCATTGATACAAAGAGTGAATTAATCATCTTGTCCTATTCTCCCATCACTTTTTAAATAGCAATTGGTTTTTGTGTTCGTTGCAGTGTTCATGTATAAACCGGGAGTGCACAACGTTTGGAAGGTGAATCAAACTGACTTTCAAAAATGCGCCAATTCAAATGCATCAGAAGTCCCTCATATCACCGGAAATGATACAATATCACTAACCAGTCCAGGGAAGAAGTGGTACATTTGCGGCGTTCCTGACCATTGCTCCAACGGATTGAAGCTTGTCATCAACGTTACCGATGCTGAAGGGCCTGCTCCATCCCCAAAGCCGGGTACTTCAGCTGCCGTTGAAGTCTCTCCCTTGAGATCTTCTGTGTGGATGCTTGCTGTCATGGCTGCCTATAAGATGATCATGGCCTAAGTACTGCTGAGAAGCTCTGTTTCCGTCATGCATTTCATTTTTGAGTTGTTTAGTTTTTCTTGGTCTTACTTTTCTTGTTTGTGGACAAAGATGGTTGTCTTTGCATCATAAAGCAAACTTCAAAAGGGAATATTTTACGGTTGTATCTGGAACCCAAGGATTTGAATATGTTTTCCAAATAAAGGACGAGAATTGATTTCATCTGTTTGCTAACTAGGGAATCCACGGAGTTCGGATCTTCTTCCTTTTTTTCTATTTTTTTTTTTTTTCTTTTTTGTTGTGTGGCTCAAGGCTGTGATCTGTGTTAAATAAGATAAGAAACTCATGGCTCGTTTACTTTGATTGATAGGATAAATAAGTGATAGATAAAATGAATGATTAAGTATGGGATGTGATTGATAAGTATTAATAATCATATATTTACTTTGGGTGATTGAATAAGTGATAAAAATAATATCTTGTTTACATTGATTGATAAATATTGTTGATATGGTATGATTTCCTTTTATACCCTTTAAAATAAATTTAAAGAAAACAAGGAAAACAACCAGAAAAGGAGGCTGCTAAAGACGAAGACACCAAATTTACTTCCGAAAATTACAAAAATAAACAAATTTCAACATAAATTTCACACAAAATACAAAAATTTAAAAGTCAAATTCGTTTTCGCAAACCATAATCAAAGTTTCCCTCTCTTCCAAGCCATGGGTCCTTGTCATAGTGCTCTGTTATCCTTTCAAATCTACGGAAATCTTCAACAATAGCTCACTATTGGTTCAAGATCATTTACCACTTATTAAAAGTCACTCAATATCGAAATCGATACGATTGGCACCCATTTTGAGAGGATAAGCCCCTGTGGATGATTTCCTCATAAGAAAATGCAGAAAAATGGGTTCTGGCAGCCATCTCTCTCTGCAATTTTGCAAATAATTAACAGCATAATGTCTTAGAAAAAGGGGGGGAACCCTTTTCTTCTCGATTACAGCTTCTTACCTTCTGTATGCTTTCAGTTGTAATTGAAGCTTCATTTTTCATAACAATTTTATGTGTCAGAATCTTCTTCTTCAGTTTCCAATGTGTTGTCTGAAATTCGGAATGAGGAGGAAGTGAAATTTGGAATGAGAAAGTAAATGTAATTGAAGGGGTAATTTTATCAGGAAAAAATTTACAAAAAGTGAATCATGTTCTTGATAGCCCAATCACACTCTTGGAGCCTTGATTATCAATCACGCAAAACGAAATTTTAGTGCCAGGCTGGGGTTTAATCATGGGCCAAGTACATCTTTTAATCATTCAAAGTAAATATGGGATTATGCCATATTAATTAGTATATCCAAGCTAATCAATGAAAGTAAACAAGCCCTCAAGGAATAATGAAAATTTGATTCTGTTTCGGTATTTAGTATTTTTATCAATTGACCTTGTTAAATAGAATGAATCATTGTATGAATTAAGAATCATCGATGAATAAATTGTTTGTACCCATTACAAGTGGTTAACAACAACCATACAAACAGAGTTGCAATGGAACTTACAAAAATATAAGTCATGAAAGAAGTATTGTCATAAGTATAATAAAAGAACTAGTGTGCAAAATTATCATAAAAGAACCAGTGTGAAAAACAATATAGAATTTATAAAATTTTCAAAAGTGTAATATAGGGTTACAAAAATACTTATATTATTTGAACATCTTCGGAAAGCTATCTAAGATGAGAGTATATGTTCTATGAAGAACAAGAGTTCACTACAAAAGAGTAAAACATGTGTCACATAACTATATATATATATATATTTGTGTGTGTGTGAAATTGTCACTAATAATACTTATCAAGTGTCGGTAGCTTTCATTTTGTTATTAATAACGTTTTTCAGATGATAATATTTTTTGTTTTGACATAATATATAATGACCAAAAATTTTGTTTTAAATTGTTACCATAAATAATTTGATAATTATCACCACAATTTTATAACAGCATTTTCCTTATCATTAGATTATCACTAGACATTTTTTTTTTATTTTTGAATTATCACTAGACATGTTCATTAATTGTTAACAGTGAATTTACACAATTGTTGTTGTCATTAAGTTTGCTGAAATCATTTTTGTGACAATATATAATTTTTATATAAAAATAGTGACAAATTTCAAATTACCACTGAATCTTTTGTCAATCATAATATTATTTTTCCTATAGTAGTTGTTAAACCTTAAATATCAAAATGATGAAACAGATACACAGGTGATGCATTAAATTAAGCAAGGTAAGTTACTACATAACAAAGTTGCAACCACCACATAAATTGAAAAGCAAGTTGGTTACATTTTTTCACATGATGTGGACCTAGTCCCACTAGAAACACTAGATGAACATGAAAGGTGGAACTACCAGTAGGCCCCCATTAAAGGAAGCAAAAGAAGCTTGAATACTTGCAACAGAAAGTAATAAAAGTTGATAGAACTTATCCTAATCTTGGAAGGCTTCCCTGTAAAGGAATACAACTGCTAATATTTTAACCTAAACCAGATCTACAAACTTATGACGACAAAAACATTATATGGTAAAAATACCAGGTAGCCGTAGGTGCAGTCATTTTGTTCGATGTTTTTATTGGATGTTTAAGCTGATATCACAGGTTTGAAAATGTCTGTCAGATTATGAAAACACATGTTGAACTAGATGTCATAGTTTTGCAATATTCAGACATGCAATTCTTCGATAATTTCTACAATCAAATCAACAAGGAGAATCGAGAAAATCAAAATCTACGAATGACAAGATCGGTTAAAATCATCTATTCCAATATGTTTCATATCCAATTACATTGCACCTATTCCATTGCAGTGCATCCATACAGTGTAACAAGACATGAATTCTAACAAAGGATCCGAGCCATAAGTCGTGACAAGGTACGTGCGAAAGGTCATACTAAATTACTAAACCAAGAAACAGAAACAACACACACAAGGGCAAAGGCCAAGAATTGATTGATTACTTCTCAAACTAGGTAACAAAAGATATGTCTGACAAAATGCTATGGAGACAACTTTACCTCCAATCGACAAATTACACCACTACTTTCAAATGAATAGAGTCTTTATGTGTGTTTCAATTTTGTTTAAAGATCATATAAAATGACATGAAGAGGAAAGTAAAAGAGATATAACTTTATTCTCTTAACTATTCCCCATTTGAGAACAATTATACAAAAGCAAACCAAAAAAGAAGAGAGGACCATTAATGCTCAACCCTTTTCCCTTCCTCAATCTTCCTATACAATAGAATAGAATCACCTTTTGATCCCACAATCAAGTTCTAAATCAACGGCATAAAAAAGGGTCATACCAGAATAATTGCTGTCAGTGAGCTGTAGCTTTGGATCTTTTCTTCGCCTCGCTGTAAAGAACCACTCCCATTATCGTAATGGCGAATCCCATCACCCCCATCACCGTCACCGGATTCCTAAATATCAATACGGACACTACAGCCGCCACCGCCGCCTTGGCGTTGCCCAAGACTTGCAATGTTAATGCACTTGTGTGTTTTGTTACCAAAAAATTAGTCAAATTAACCAAATAAGCAACTGTGGCATTGGCAATCAATAGAAACACCATAAATGCATCTGCTCTGCCCTTTTCAACAGTTACAGCCAATACATTTCCTTCAATGTACAGAGTAAATGGCAGCAAAACCATGGCTGCCATTGGAGCCATGTACAATAACAGATTCATAGAATGTAATTTCTCCCCTTCAGAAGTTAATAGCAACCCCTGAACCACAGATTTCAATGCCCTGCCTGCAGTTGATCCAATGCACATCAAGAATCCAAAAAGATGAAACAAGGGCTCGCTATTACTGGCCAAAACAATGCCCAAAACTACAGGAACCAGTGCTAAATAAACCTCAGCAGACTCTTTCTTACAAGTAATTACAAAAGCAAAAATAGCTGTAAAAAAAGGGGTAGTTGCGCCAATAGCCTGGTTAAACGACACGGGAAGGTACCTCAAAGAGGTATTTCCACAAACAACTGAGAAACAGAATATGACACTCAAAGCAAGAATCTTGAAAAACTGTCGGCGGCTGTGTATTTGCTGGAAGGGCACTATTTCAAGCCATTTTATTGCGAATAAACTATAAGCAGCGCAAGACAACATGTGTAGCATGGTCAAGAAAATGGGATATCTGTAGCCGTAAAAGCTGAGGAGATACTTGTTCAGCAATAGGACGCCAATGTTTGAGAAATACCATGATGCAATAATGGCGGCAGTGAGAATGTTGGGAGAGATTAAAGACGCATATTGCTGCTGCCGGATTTCTGCAGTTGGAGTCACCGGAATGTCCAAAACTTGGTCATTGTTGGGCTCAAACCGGGGGTTGCTGCCCCTTCTTGTTGTCCAAGACTGTGCCTCCACCATGACAATGGAACCACAAGCTTCAACACTCAAAAAAAGGGCAAAAAAAAAAAAATGCAATCTTTGGGCACTCCTCTAAGTATAATAGTGCAGTGAGCCTTTCTTGTATAGTTGCAATGCCAGAGATCTAGACGGCGAGATAAGACAGTGAGTCTGTATTTTGGAGATCTAGAGGTGGGATAAGATAGGGCGGGTGGAAGGGGCCTGAGGGGGTTTAGATCCGAATGGAGGGTGGAGATTTAGATTTGAGGGCGCAGAGAGAACGAGGGCTGTTGGATTGAGAATGAGGGAAGTTGACAGTAACAGAAATCATTAGATTTCCCGTGGGTGGGTCCCAGTTAATGTCGGTATGTTAATCTATAGCATATACACACAATACACGCATACATATATTATATATATATTATTAAAGTATATGTGTGTGAGGTGTGTGTGGAGGGCTATGGTTGTTGATTTTGTCCAAGGAAATAATTGTAATAAATAACAGTGGGGTACCAGTAGGGGTTCATAGTTTCGGACCAATGAGAGTGGTCTATCACTGTGTTTACATTCTTACAATTCTGTGCCATTTTTTCTGTGCAAGGACGTGATACGTTTGCTCATTTTAGTTAAGCTGTTTTGACCGGCGGTGCCTTTGCTGAAGATTGAAATGACTTTCTCAACCCAACCCAAAATTGCGCCCTGTTTGTGAATATGTTGGTTTCTTTTTAATTGAAAAATCATTACATTCAAAATATTCAATTAATATATTGATATTAATACGTTAAATATTGAAAAATTGGATACATTAACTAATTTAAAAAAAAAAAAAGATTCAAATCACTGGAACGTAAAAAAATGCCGCAAAAGAAAATATAGCGGGTTCTGGTGGTCAAATTCATGATATTTGATCTTTGAGTGGATTGTCGCTGTATAGTGAAATGCAATGATAGTTACTGTTATTATTAAATTTGTATTCTAGGAATACTATATGAAAATATATAAAAATAATGGTATTTTTTAGGAAGACTATATGAAAAGGCAAATAGGTATTGACGTATATTTTATTAAAAGGTAGATATATATAAAACTAACGGCATGATTGGTATGCATGAATGGAATTAGATAGAAATAGAATGATTTTAGGAATGGAATAAAGATGGGAAAGGAATGAAGTAATTATTACTTTTCCTGTGATTGGTATGCACAAGGAATATGAAATGAATGATATTATCATTCTTTAATTTATTTCAATCTCATGATTGGTAATAAGTAGTAATTGACAAAAGTGGAATGGAAACACTTTAAATGATCAAATTACCCTTTATTTAGTAGATATTTTAAATAAAATTATTACTACATTAATAATATATTTGTTAATTAATAAATACTTTTAGATAAATTAATATTTTAAATAAATAATATTTTCAAATAAATAAATATTTTCAGATAAATATTACTTTTTAAATAGATAGATATTTTTTAAACAAATAATATTTTTAAATAAATAGATATATTTTAAATAAATAAATAATTTTTCACATAAATAAATAATTTTAAATAAATGAATATTTTATAAGTAAATATTTTTTTAAATAAATAATATTTTATATAAATAATTTTTTTGAATAAAGAAGATTTTTAAATAAAATAAATAATTTTTAAGTAAATAATTATTTTTAATAAATAAATAAATATTTTTAAATAAATATGATCCGAAACTTTGTGAAAATTCTAGGCTCGTTTATTTTTATAAAGGATAATTTAGTAATTAATAAATTATAATCTATTCCTAATCTATTGGGAATAGCTAATACCATGAGTATTATAAGGAATGGCTAATCCCATACTTTTGGGAATAGGCATTTCTATTGGAATGCGAATTTCATTCCTTAAGTCATACCAATCAAGTGTTTTGGAATGAACTTGAGAATGCCGATTCCATTCCTGCCTCATTCCTACATACAATCATACCGTAAGAGTATAATATCCATGTTCAATTTTTATTGTTCCTTAAGTTTTGAATCTATAAAAGTTCTACAAAAATGTAACTGAAAAGAAAAATGGCTTCCCGTCGGTGTTAAAAGAGTCATATAAAAGTGTTAGTTCATTAAAATTTAAATCATAGTCGACTTATGTTATAGAAGTTACAATACACGTCAAAAAGAAAATCTTATTATAAAACAATATAAGTGTTTCTAAACTTGATAAAACTTTTCTGTATTTTTCTAAAATTTGAATGCAACCAAAAGATTGAACTTCTTTTTCTTCTTCCAAATTTTTGTATATCCAAAATAGAATTTTGGGAACCTCTTTATTGTTTGCTATAAGGATGAGGGGCATTCATGGTAAGATAAATCGGATTTCCTTTAAACTCCTTTGTAATTTGTATCAAGGGGAAAGGAAATCGCATAGGAGATAAGATTATCTTATCCTTTGGCTTCCTCTTTATCTACACATTCTTTGTTCGTAGCTAACAAAAGAAAATCGTATAATAGTGGTCCAAAACTATTAAAATTTTCTTGCCAAACGTAATAACTTGGTTGTGTTATCTTGTACCAGGTTGCTAGTCGCTAAACAAAGACACATTTTTTCTTGAATAAAAATGTACTTGCACATCAATACCATAGTTTTGAGGTCTAATGAAGTGTTCAGCTTTTAGGATTTTTTTTCATTCCACGGCAGTTATTTATGATAATTATACCTTTGTCCTATATTAAAGGATAGTCATATTGAAATATTGTCTCGTCAGCATATGTGCACAGTTCTCGAGTTGCAAAAGAGGTTAGCTATATGCACATCTCATGATCTTTGATATCTTAATATAAGAAAATATTTAAGATCATCATAATCCCTCACTTGAATGGTTTTAGAAGAAACACTTGGTTGTTGTTTTTCTCATAAATAGTATCAATAATGATTCTAGACCCTTCATCAAACTTCAAGCTCTACTACATCGAGATATTATTCTACAAATGCGCTTTGATGGTAGTTTTATTTCTAAAAATAGCTTCGAAAAGTAGTTGAGAAGAGACAGATCTAATATTATCATCAATTTTGTATCCTAAATTATTATACTTGCTATAGACACCAAATGTTCTTCATCCTTTTGTAAAATTGAAATGTTCTTAATATGTGCCAAAACGAAAACAAGATAATTTAAAAACACAAAGCATTAATAATTCAACTTAGAGAAAAGGACATCAAGAAAATGCAAAAGATTCGAAAGTTACTACACCCATGAGCTTAAGGCCATGTTTACCTTCTTGGTTAATGGAGTTAATCACCTACAAACTAACTTATACCTATATTTACTTTGAAGGTTATTTTTTTGGGGCTAAACCCCCAAAATACAAGTTTATGAAGAAATAATTGGTTAAATAAACCATTTCTTTTTGAGAGTTTGGGCATGTTTATTTTAGCTTTTGGGTATAATGTGGGTTTGGGTTATTGATGGTTTAAATGATAGTTAAGGAGACAAATATAAATTTGATAAGTTGTTTACTTTTCAGGATAATATAGGTTTAGTTACATTTATTTCATGAGTTGTTTACTTTGGATTGTTTAGGTAATATACGATAAGACAAAAAAATTTGGCCTAATTGGCATGAAATGTAAATATGAATAAAACATGAGTTTATTGGTTATTGTGCAAATTTGGTTTAGTAAATCAAATTTCAAACCCTAAAAAGAAAATGATTTATTTAACTATCTATTAACTCATATTTTTTTCATAAACTCGGTTAAACCTCCATTAACCAAGAAAGTAAACATGGCTTTTGAAATTAGATTTACTAAATCAAATTTACACAATGACCAACAAACCCATGTTTTGCTCATATTTATATTCCATACCAATTAGGCTAAATTTTTTTTGAGAGATTTTTTTTTTTTTGTCTTGCCCAAACAATCTAAGGTAAACAATGCATGAAACAAATGTAACTAAATTTATATTATCCTAAAAAGTAAATAACTCATGAAATTCATATCATCCCCTTAACTATTATTTAAACCATCAATAACTCAAACCCACATTATGCCCAAAAGTCAAAGTAAATATGCCCTAAGGGTTTGTTTGTCAGTTTATAAGAGTAGAAAGCATATATTAAACTAAAAATAAAGCTTACACAAAATTGCCATTGTCTTAACTAGGATGCCTCTGCCCCTTTGGGCATGTTGTCGTATTATACACAAAGAATGATTAGCATGATTGAGCTTTACAGTTTTCTTAATCAATATGTCTTAGACATAGTATTCAACCTTAAAAAGAATTCATACAACTCAATTAGATGGACAATTTCTAAAGTTGGAGGCTTTTGCATAAGTATAGTTGGAGAGCATTATGTGCTTTCTGTACCCTTATAATTGAATTAGATTGGATAATTATAAATAAACTTATTAACATGTTAATAATGATAATCCTATAATATTAAATAAGGGAATTTGATGGAAATTTGAAAAATAAGATGGTTCCTCTTTTATTTTTTTTAAGAATTTACAATAAGCTCTTAAAAAACATTATTTCTCCAACTCAATTTTTAAAATTAATTAAATCTATACCAAACATTTTCAAAAGCTGATTAAACTTCATATATGACATTTTCAGAAAATTAATTAACATTCTAAAGTTTGAAAATTAAAGACTTTTGATCTCAAATTCGAGATGGTTCAAGTAAAAAGTGACATAGAATTTAAATCCAAGGAGCTTATAAGTATCTGTAATGCCTAAGAATTTAGGCAAGCTTAAGAAAACATCAAGTGGTTTAGACCTTTAACTTTTGCTACTTTTATTATCAAACTTTAATTAATCATGTTAATCAAACTTTTGTAGTCCATTTGCGTGGTGACAAATGCTTCAATAAGTTCAATTTGACTCGCAAATCAACAAAATAGCCTTTGTCATTGTGGGTACAGACTTTATGATCGACGAATACGTGGTTGGCCCCTACTAATTACTTCTGAAAATTGACTTGGGACAATCAGGGGACAACGAATGGTACTCGCTGACTCTAGCATAATTGCTACTAAAACCTCCGCTTTACACGGTTATCGTGATATCTCTGAGCTTTGAAAAATTATCATTATTTTTTTTTGTATTTTTTTCTGTATTGATACTAAACTTTTAATTATACTCTTTTATTATGTAGCTATAATCAAAATTGAGTTATTGCTTATTATTGTTTAATAATAATGAAAAGTTGATTTAGACACTGATATGTTAATATTATTATTTCAAATATCATGCTGATACTTTTATCAATCATAATAAATATTTGAGTAATTAATTATATTTAAATTTATTAATAAACAAAATTAATTTTTAAATTACGATAGCTATCAATCTTAATTAATTTATAGTCAGTAGTCAATAGTTTAATTATTCATAATATCTATATCTTTTAATAAAGCGGGAGGCCCTAATTGGTATGACTTTAGGTGTTTTACCTAAAATATCATTTTATATTAACTTACTCTAATACTAACCACCGATAATTCCACTAACTTTATATTAGATTATGTATGTAATTTAATTAATAATAATAATAATAATAATAATAATAATAATAATATTCTGATTGTTAAATATAAATAGAAATAATTTTCATTTCCATATCTTAATAAATATAAAATTATCTTTTCATTATTTTATACACATACATCGAGTGTGCAGTTAAAACTAGTATCAATTAATTTTAGGAAGAAATGTTGTCAATGATTCTATAATAAATATGTGATCATATCAAATTTATCATAAGGTACTTTCTCCAGTACCAACACCCCAAATTTAGAGCTATTTATTGCAATTAATTGTTATTTAATAACTTGATAAAATGACCCATCTATTTAATCAATCATTTATCTCCACGGATAGGATCATATTCCTGTGTTACTCATTGGACTTTCCTACTATAAGGAATGGAAAGATTGGTACTTGAAAATTTATTTGTGCTGCACGTCTCCTCGGCGGGGGTGGCGGCTGGCGGCGGTTGTAGATTGTTTCTCGGCCGGAGACGGCCGCGATGCATATGGCTGCTGCAGTATTTTTGGCCTTCAACAACATTTTTGCTGCATCTCCATTTTTTACCATCGGTTCTCCTGCATCTCCTGGGCTCAGGATCCATGCTACTTTTTGGGTCATAATATAAAGGATTGTAGCCCAAGGCTATCTCCACCAAAAAGATTTGCCATTAGGGAGGAAAAGGTTGGACCAACAAGAGTTTTGGACATATTCTCTTTTCTTTCTAAGAGAATTTGGACATAATTATATGAAAAAAGACTACAAATTAACCATAGGTCATCTTATTTGTGTAAAAGAAAAATATTTACAATTAGATGTTGATAGATGTTGCAAAAGATGGATATTACTCTAATTATCATAAAGTATATATTAGGATTAAAATCTTTATATTCAATTCCAAATTCGAATGCAACCTGAATCAGAACCACAGCTGGAGTAGACCTATTTTTTAGAAAATTGATTGAATAAGAATTCAACAATTAATGGGAAAATTGCAATTTTGGTCCCTTAACTATGCCCTATTTCGATTTTAGTCCATTTTGTTTTGGAGTTAGCAGATTTGATCCATTTAATTATAATTTTTATCACATTTAGTACATTTTTTTGCAATTTCAATCTATTGGGTCTCTGATTTTGAAATTAGGCCCGAAATTGTTCCAATCACACTAAACCGGGCCAAAATTTGGGCAATTTCTGACATTTGGAACTCCACCCACAACATTCATGGCACCTCATCTTCTGAAAATTAATGCCACGTGGAAAATCAAGTAAATTTTCTTTTCTCCTCTCTCTCTCTCGTTTTCTATTAAAATTTTCATTTCATTTTCTCATCTGGTTTTTGTCTCTCTTCAAATCTCTCTCCCCTATTTTCGTCCTCACCTACAGCAACTCTTCTCCTCTTCCTCTCTTTCTCCTTTGTCCACCATTCATGCCATCTTCTTCCTCGAGCTACAGAATAACAATTTGTAATTTTTTCTTCCACCATTCATGCCTCGCTAGAACACCTTCGGTGGAGGCAAATCCAAGGAGAAGATTTTACTCATGCCAAAAATACAAGGTGTACATGAACTTCGATTTTAATTTCATTGTAATGTTGTTTTTCTTCCTAAATCTCCCTTTTTTCTTCTTCGGAGGAATGGTTGTGGGTCTTTAGAATGGGTAGATCCACCCATGTGCTTTCGGTCGAAAACCATTAATCCAAACCTCCGTCGCAAAACTAACGATTTGGGGGATGAACATGAGAAATTGAAGAGGTGGGATTGGAATAGTAAGTGCAAGATGCTGGTCATGTTTCTTGTAATTGTAATTTTGTTTCTGGGTTTGACATTATTTTGACGAAGATGAATTTGTGCGGTAGAAAATGATCTGTAAACCCTAATTTTTGGGTGAGGATTCTTGTGGTGTAATGTTGTATTGAGGATCTAATGCTAATGAGAGTAGATTGATTTTTTGTGAATTATTGTTGTACTGTGTGAATTTGTTTCCAGTTTCTTGGTGTTATTTGAAGTTAATTTTAATAACAAAGCCAAATTTTGTATTGAAATTATGTTGAATATGAACAACAGTGTAAGGGATAATGTTAATGTTTTCCTAGTTTCTTGATGTAAAATTATTTGTGGTTTACATATTATAAGTTGATTTTTTTTTTCAAAGCAAACAATTTTTAGCATTTTTAATCAGATTTTTTAAAGCATTTTTGTTTAAGTTAGTGCCTTTTTTAGGTTTAATTTCATTTTAAATTCAACGTTTTTCTAATATATTTTAGTTTTAATTTTTTTAGTTTTTAGTAATTAACTTCAGAAAATGATGTGGCATTTCTCATGCTTGACATGGCAACTGAAGTGTCAAATGTCAAAAAATACCCAAATTTAAACCCAATTGAGTGTGGCTAGGACAATTTCGGGCCTAATTTCAAAATCAGAGGCCCAATGAACTGAAATTGCAAATAAAATATACTAAATGTGATAAAAATTATAATTAAATGGATCAAATTTGCTAATCCCAAAACAAAATGGACTAAAATTGAAATAGGGCACAGTTGATGGACCAAAATTGCAATTTTCCCACAATTAATTGAGATAGTGTTACATGACTTCGTATAATTCATACAATTGCAAACCTAGCTACTATGGATCGGACTGGATCCCCTATTCCAAATGGTGTTTCATTTCTTATTTCATATTTTTGAATACATGCCACTGTATTAAATATTTTCTTTTTTGAATACATGTCATGTGTACCGTATTTATTACCAAATATTTTTATAGGGAAATATTTAATACACGTGGCATGCATTCAGAGGCATGGAATAGGAGATAAAATACCATTTGGAATAGGTGATCATATCCGACTATGGATGGTCCAATTTTCGAAAATAGAAATGTACGTTATTAATGAGCTCAGTCTCAAAGTTAGTTGATTATCTCCACATTTGCATAATTCAATTGTAAACTATTAACGGGTTTCAATTGATGTTCACCTAAACAAGTTTGATGTTTGCTTTTGTATTCAGACTATAGAGCCTGATTACTTTTACAAATCAAAGTCAAAGCTTCCAAGTTTCAATCCCAAATTTCTCAGATCCATATTGGACATACACATGCATATAAATTTAGATTAAACGAAAAGAGAAAAGCGAGTTTAAATTACTTACATGTTGGTGAAAAGTCTTAAATTTTTCTAAATTGTTAATATTTTCCTCAAGAAAGACTAATGATTTAGTTAAGAAACAAGGCCAGAAAATAAACTTAGACATTCCAAAAACTAGCTAAAATATTAAAATAATTGGCAGTATAGAGACTCACAATTAGGGTAAAGTTGGTGGGCAATACATCCAGCAAAACTCCTCCAAATTGGCAAAATGAGATAAGTGGGGACTGGAATTCCAGCTTTTATGTAGTTGTAAATAAGTGATTGCAGCTCCAGTTCTTGTAGCTGCATCAATGTAAAACCATGTTTTACACTTGCTGCTGCTGCTTTGCCTGGATTATATAAACCCATCAAAAGATCAACATTTTAAGTCCAATAAAAATAGGGATAATTACCTCAACACCCCTTAAGGTTTGTCCTAATGATGGACACTTTCCGTGATTTGAGAAATTATAATTTATAGCACTCCTTGACATTAATCTAGTTGACGGAAAACTTGATGGAGCTTATGTAATGTTATAATTAGAGCCTCTGAAAATCTAACATATTGACTAAAATATTACCCTTTAGTCAGGGGGTCAATTTGCAAATTTGTAATGTTACATAGGTTCCATTAAATTTTTTGCCAATTGAACTTAGGATATGTATTATATATGGTAATTTTCTAAACTATGGAGGGTATTTTTGTAATTAGGCTAAACTTCTAGGATGTTGGATATTTATCCCTTAAAAATTGAAATAGTTATTATTTCGATTCCCGAAAGTCTTCCTTATTTGTTTAACAATTTCTTTGGTTCAAAGATTTTGACGAGGAAAAGAAACAAAAAATCAAAGAAATATGAAATTTTAAGTTTATTTAGTAATATTTAAAGAAAATAATAAGAAAATAAATAACGAAAAGGAAATTTATTAGCACATGGGAAAGAACAGATGCTTAAATAAGTTTTGCTTTCATTTCTCTACCCATTTAGACCACACAACATGCTTTGGGCATTTTCGTTTAGTATTTTCCTTACTTATCAAACAATGAAAATTATTTCACTTGGTATTTTTTTCCCCCAATTTTACTCACTAAAATCCTTATATCAAATATAGTGTGAATATCCTGTCGCAATATTAATCACTCTTTGTGATCAAATACTAAAATTATATATTTTTCTAAATGAAATGCTATTCTCCCGAAAGCCGCTAATATTTCTCAGTTCAGATTCTCTATTCAACCAATATATCATACTTCATTCCTTGTGATAAAACGAATACTAATTACTAATTATATTAAAAAAATATTCAATTAAATAACTATATATTTGAATGTGTAATGTATACTCAAAAAATGAAACACCAACCAAACAAAAAGAAAAAAAAAAATTATGAAAGAAAATTAAAGAATTCAAAATACATATTTTCAGAATCCTACTCAATTTGTTTGCCTTTAAGATTATCCCAGTAAAAACCTTCTGCTAATTTTCCCACTTATTTCCTTTTCCACCACAGGCCAAAAACCAACTACTGCGAAAGCAGTGGCAAGACTCTGATCCTACCCCTAATTTATACAGAAATTGAAAGTTGTATATATTATTTACCGCTTTGTATAAGGCGAGAAATCTTGCAAGGTGGACTTGGAGCTTCCATGCTTGTACATTAATATATATACACTAAGCAGTTAAATACTCTCTATGTATATGGTGCAGCAAATGAAGCAGAGAAACCAGAGGCTCTTTTCTGTGTGTTTGTGTGTGTATGTTTGTTAAAGAAGCAAGCTGATGAGGTTGATGACAACTCGAACACAAAATTTAACTTTGCTTGGGGCATTAATGTACGAATGCATGCTTTGTAGGCCACACCGAACATGCTCTCAATTAGTACGTGATGATGATTCAGATTTGCGTCAGTCCCGTTTTATTGGAATATGGAAAATTTTTATTGTGAAAAGACATATCGATTAATGAGGGAAGTAGCTAATATATCAACCGTTGATCCTTTGATCCGCTGACGTGGGATAACATTAAGAATGATTGGTAAAAATACTTGTTTTAATAATATATGTACTTATATTAAATGAATGAAGGGTGGCTAATCGATACTCTCTATTTTATATTTAAAAGTAAATTAGCTAATTATGTTTCTCTTACAGTCAAAATTGAAACGAAACTTATATTTGTATATGTTATATATTTTTTTTATGTCTTTAAATGTATTTTCCAAACTGATAATGGAAATAATTTTCAAAATATTAATAGAAATTCTTGTAATTTTCCAGTTTTTATCATCGGTGAAACAAATCATTATTCTATGAACATGATACATGTTTTTGCACAAAAGACAAATATTGCATCAATACTAATTTTCAGAAAACCAAGATTAAGGTAAATGGGAAAGCATGTTTTCTCTCTCTCTCTCTTTTTTTTTTTTTTCCTTCCTTCAATGACAGAATTCGTAACCATTATTTGATGATATATTTTGATAAATTTTGAATTCACGCAATAGCCCATAAATTATATGAATTAGACAAGTCACACGAAATAAATTTTGTACAATGAACTCACGTTTCAAAAGAAGTTTAAATTAAGTGATTTGTGGAGAATTTTACCCCACAAACCAAGCAAGACAAACTTCCTTGACATCGGAAAGTATGGATCAGTAGATGGAGAACGGGAAAGGATCATGCCAAAGAGTGGTCTGATTTTTTTCTATTTTACATTTTTGTTTTATCTAATGAAGAAGGGACCTTAACTTGGAAACAGACAAATCCAGCGGCAGAGAAGCCTGCAAAGTCTTCTGACAATGTCAGAAATGTTCGTACAGCTGCATCGTTGGAGTGTGGGCCGTGTGACCACTGGATCCGATTCCTCCCTAACAGAAGATAGCTTAAGACAAAACCAACAATTGTTTCTTTTTAGCAGCTTTGTGTAAAATTACTTAATTGGTAAATTAAAAATTGGGATAATTACCTCTACACCGCCTGAGATTTGGCATAATTATCATTACATCCCCTGAGGTTTGGTTAATTATCATTACACCCTCTACTGTACAGTGTAGCTAATGTATAGTTACAATTACATCCCCTGAACATATGTGTGTATTACAACTACACCCCCTTAAATTATGCATATATTACAATTACACCCTTTTATCTAGAGGGTCTACTTGTAATGTTTAAGATTTTCAGGGAGTGTAATGGTAACTATCCAAATCTTAAGGGGTGTAATAATAATTAACCAAACCTCATGGGGTGTAATGGTAATTATACCAAACCTCAGGGGGTGTAGAGGTAATTATCCCTTAAAAATTTAATTACCTTAATTGTAAAGCTGTAAACATAGATATAGCGTTATATTATATTAAACGAAAAATTATCTTAAAATGATATATAAAATATAATTATCATGCCAAAATTTAATACACAATAACATTTTTGTCCAAAACTATGTATTTTCAAATTTATTTTATTCAACTTTCTTTGGAAGTATGCCAATATAGGAGCAGAATAAATTGAATCATCATTTAATAGAATACTCTTTAAAGTTGATTAATTTTTTTTTAATGGAATTGAATAACAAATGAATTATTAAACTATAAAATAAGAAAAAATATTAAGTTATAGAAAGGAAAATGATAGTCATCATTATCTGAATGAAGTAGTATTGTTTTCCCTTTTATTTAGAAAAAATATAAGTTTTAGTCTCATCGATTACGCGTGAGTTTTGCTCATCGTATTTTAAAATTTACTACCGAATAGTAGGTCAGAATATTTGAATTGTGTTTAATATTTAGTTCATATATTTAATTTTTAAGATATATTTATATAATAATATTAATATATGATCCAACGTAATCGATTTTTTTAAAATAAACAATCAAATCCTTTGATCTCGTGGCGAACTGTTGATCGAAAACTCAAAGAGGAATGGTTATAGGCCCATTCGCCATAGGCCCATGGATAGGCCCATATACCCATAGCCAAACTGAAGAATAAATTCCAGCCGATAAAAATCGGCTTCCATTGAACCGGAGCGGACCGGTTTTCCGTTCGGCTTATTGTCAGTTTTCTCCGCGTTGCATCAAACTCCCCGAACCGCTACACTCTTCAACCATTTTGTCTTTCCAGGCACCGCCGCCTTCCGCCGTGACCTTTAGTTCCGTCAGCCAATCAGAGGTATCTCCGGCAGTGACTCGGGCAAGTTCCCTTCTGTATGAGTCAGAACTTTGCGAATTAAACCGCTGTGTAAACTGTTTGATAAAATGCCTGAGAGAGGGAGGGCAATTTGCAATATAAGTTTAGCTAATTACTTACCATTTTGATTAGTCAAATCCATTTTTTTTTATTCCCTGTGAATTTGATGTACTAACGAGTCAATCAGGAGTATGGGTTTTTAGTTCAACTGAATTGGGTGCTAGTTATTTTTGTTCTGATAAGTTGGGTTCGTATTTTTTTATCCTGGCGTTTGGCATGTTCATCTCATCAGTAATCCTTTCAATTTTTATGTTTCTCTGTTGATAGTTTAAATAAACGCTTTGGTACGCACCAATACTTGTTGTTCAAGTGGGTAATTGAGAAGGAATATTTGTAGAATCGAGATATCTAACTGTAGAATGTGGAGTGTAGATTTGGACAGTGGGAAAGTTATATCAGTGCTTAGAGTTTGCTTCAATCGGGGTTTATTGCAACTTCCGTGGACCCTCGTGAGGTTTGCATACGTGAATATATGATTAGGATTAGCTTTGTGTGCTGTGTGGATTGTATTGTACTCAAAATTCATGGATTTTATTCTACTATCTGTGGTTTCGATGTCCAGTTCTTCCACTGGTGGAGTTGCTAAGATATAAGATACGAATAGCTTTTTTTGCTGTCTGTGGAAACATGAGAACTTATTTTGGGTTTATACCTTTTCCCTGAGAAGCCTTGGAGCAAAATAGTAAGACAATTGTCATTTCTGTGTTTCCTTTTGCAATACTTTGTGTTGGATTGAATAGCTCTGACTGACATTTTGATTCTTTTTGAGTTAATCCATGTCATAAGATATGATTCTTCTGTATTTGACACTTCTTAATGCAGAAAAAAGAACAAGTAAATTGATCCTATATGCTCCCAATTAAGTCATTTGTATACCAATACATTCTTGTAGACCTGTTCTGTTGTCAGTTTTTATGGCTCCATCCTGTTCTCTTACTTCTAGGAGTACTAGATGCTTATGAGATTCTAAACAGAAATTCGTTACATGCTTTTTTTTTTGTAGCAGAATTTAGGAGAAGAATAATTTTGTAATTGTTTATAGACTTCGTAAGTTGTATTTCTACTGCAGTCAAGGTAGAAGAATGGCGAAGCAGCCTCAATCTTTCTTCCTTGAAGAGTGGTTGCGGAGCATTGTTGTCATCAACAGCAACAAGGATGGTTCAGTGCGTACTTCTTCATCCGCTCAAGCAATAATCCAAGCTTGGGCTGACCTTAGAGATTCTGTCCAGAATCAGTCCTTTCATGCTCAACAGCTCCAAGCTTTAAAAACCCTCGTTAGTTCTCAAGCTTCTCTTCATGTTGCCGATCCACAAGCCAAACTTCTATTGTCTATTTTATCTTCGCAAAGTCTTTCTGTTCCACAGGAATCTTATCCCTTATTCCTTAGGCTTCTATATATTTGGCTGAGGAAATCGAGGCAAATTTCTCCGGTTGTTGATTCTGCTGTCGACATCCTGTTGCGTCTTTTCTCTCAGCAATCTCAATCTGACAAAAACTCTCTTTTCTTCTCTGAAGCGATTCTCCTCCTGGGTGCCCTTTCTTTCCAAACTTCTGCATCTGAGAAATCCAAAAGGCTCTGCCTGGAGTTGCTTTGTAAGTTACTGGAAGAAGAACACCAATTTCTTTTCTTGTCTGATGAGCTAGCTTCCAGTACTCTTGCTGGCGCTGGTTATGCTCTTTCTTCCTCAGTGAGCTTATGTTTCAGAAGAATTCTAGATATTTTGTGCACCATTTGGGGTCAAAAAGGTGCTCCCGCTGCCAGCATTTCTCAGGGGCTCATGCTACTGCATTTGATTGAGTGGGTTCTTTTGAATTCCTTGAACTTGCGTTCCTTGGATAAAATTGATCTCATAAAAGAGTTTTTGGAAAATGATCAGCCGACTCAGTCTTCATTTGCTATAGTCATGGTCGCGGCTGGTGTACTGAGGGCCATCAATAGATCTGGCTCAAGTGGTTTCATGCCTCTTAAAAATTCTGCAGAAGGACGCATTGACACTGTGGCAAGAGATTTGGCTGTTGGAACTAAAGGTTTAGACTATAATGGAAATCAACACAGGTTTAATATTCTTTTGCAGTGTATAGCACTAGCTTTGGCTCGAAGTGGTTCAGTCTCTTACAGAGCTTCTCTTCTTGTGTCCCTTGCACTGGCGTTGCTGACTGAAGTATTCCCTTTGCAGCGCATCTATAATAAGATTCTTAAATTTCCTGAAGATTGGTCAGTGGTACTTGATGAGGTCAAAGACCATTTAAGTAGTCTCATTTTCAAGGAAGCAGGAGCGATAACTGGTGTCTTCTGCAATCAGTATGCGTCAGCCGATGAAGATAACCGGAGTACAGTAGAGACTCTCATATGGGGTTATTGTCAGGATGTTTACCTGTGGCATCGGCAGGCAACGGTGATGCTTATAGGCAGGGGAGATCAGCTAATCAGGGAGATAGAGAAAATTGCTGAATCTACTTTCCTTATGGTTGTGGTTTTTGCTTTAGGAGTAACAAAACACAGGTTAGACACAAGAATAAACAGAGATACTCAATTGCAAATCTCTTTGAGAATATTGATTTCGTTCTCTTGTATGGAGTATTTTCGTCGGATGCGTTTGCCTGAGTATATGGATACAATTAGAGCCGTTATCGTAAGCGTTCAGGAGAACGAATCAGCTTGTGTTACATTTGTAGAATCTATACCTTCTTATGGTGATTTGATCAATAATCATGGTACTAACTTCGGTTTATGCATTCCTTTTTCTTCAGTATGTAGTCCTTTCAATCCTTATTTAACACATGCCTTACAGGTTCTTCTAATTTGCCCAAAATGGAGTATCGGTGGTCCATGGATGAGGTGCAGACTGCTCGTATAATATTTTATATGCGTGTTATCCGAACTTGTGTTGATCGATTACCACCCTCTGTATTTAAGAAGGTGGTGGCTTCCACTATGTTCCTGTATCCTTTATATCAAACCACTACCTTTTGAATTCTTGAAGACTTGTTAACTGGTTTTTATCATCCTTGGTTCCTTACACATGTATTTAATTAGATATATGGGACATCCAAATGTAAAAGTTGCCAGATACTCACATTCAATGTTTGTAGCTTTCATATCTTCCGGGAAGGATCCTAGTCAAGACGAAAGAGCTTTACTGAAGGAGCAACTTGTTTTTTATTACATGCAGAGATCGTTAGAGGTATTGATTCTTGTAAACCGTATGCTTTTCTAGTTTGGTGCATGTCAATGACTTAAAGTTTCTCTTTGGTCAATTAAATTGGAAATATAGGGGTATCCCGGGATTACACCATTTGAGGGAATGGCTTCTGGAGTTGCTGCAATTGTTAGACATCTTCCTGCAGGTAGTCCACCGATATTTTATTGCATCCACTGTCTTGTTGAAAAAGCCACTAGCCTCTGCAGCAAAGTCAGCGGTGATGACAGTGATCTGTGGAAGAACTGGGAAGAGGAGTTGGAGCCTTCCAAAAAGGTGCTAGATCTGCTTTTTCGGCTACTTGCCCTTGTTGATATACAGGTAAACTCTTTCCTTTCAAATAGTTCTTATGCCTACTTTCTACTTTTAGTTGTTTATATTTGATTGGTATTCCGGTGACTAAATGGGGTAGGTTCTACCAAGTTTGATGAAGTTACTGGCCCAGCTGATTGTCAAACTACCTGTAAATGGACAGAACATGCTCCTGAATCAATTGTATCAACAAATTGCAGATTCTGATGATGTTATAAGGAAACCGGCTCTGGTTTCATGGTTACAGTCTTTGTCTTACATTTGTTCTCAGGGTACTCAGAAAAAAGGATCCGAATTGTCCGGAGAAACTGTTTATTTGAATAGAACGAAAGCACGACTCTAGACATTGAGGTGGGGATTCAAAAACTTCTGATCTTTGGACTCTGCAAACGGCATCTGTCATATGTTGAAATTGCTCTGGGATTTGGAAGGAAGAACCCAACCGTCCAAGGGCTTTGCTTGAAGGTGGCTAAGAGAAAAGGTTTGTTCCCTGTCCTAATCATAGTTTTGGAATGCAGAATCTGTTGATGTCGACATACTGTAGTATAATCAATATATATATGTATATATAATAAAAAAAGGGGACATACTGTAGTACAGAGTTACATTTGTAGTGTAACAGAATATATATTTTAATTAAAACCATCCAAGAAGCTCCTGCTACAACTTGAAAAGATACTGTAAATCGTATTCTGTTTAATAAATTCAAGACCAAGAACACCATGCATTAATCTGTTGGCATGAAAAGAAACATAATAGTAATTAATCAGCCTTTACCATTAGAGGAATGGCTACAAGTGGCTTATATTTCTGTAATGCTATTCCAAACCCACCCCTCATATCATGTCCTCAGGCTTCAAACCATTAGGCAGCTTCCACTCAAAATTATGCACAAGATTAGCCAACATCAGGCTCACCATTCTCATCGCCAGATTAGATCCAGGGCAAATACGCCGCCCAGCGCCAAATGGAATAAACTTGCAATCCCTCCCCCGAATGTCAATCTCTGAGTTTAAAAATCTTTCGGGCTTAAAACGGGTTGGATCATCCCAGTTATCCGGATCCCTTAGTATGGACCAGACATTCACAAAAACTTGAGTGTGTTTAGGGATGGTGTATCCATGGATTTCGACTTCTTGCTCGGTGAGGTGGGGCAAGAGAAGTGGCGCTGCTGGGTGCAATCTCAGTGTTTCTTTTATTACTGCGTCCAAGAATGGAAGATGGGGAAGGTTTTGTTCTTGAACAACTGCACGTGGTGGGATGTTCTTGGATAGTTCTTGTTTGGCCTTAGCGAGGACAGGTGGATTGTGGAGGAGCTCCGCCATCACCCACTCCATCGTGGTGGTGGTCGTGTGGGTGCCGGCAACGAACAAGTCCTGGATTTTTTAAGACAATGGTTGCATCTAAGAAAAATTTTCTTCCTATAACAAAATCGGCAACTAGTTCAAATACTAACGTGATAACAAAACAAATAAATCACCCCTTTATTAGATTTTGTAACTTTGGAGTTGTCTAAATGTAATATATACTTAAAATGGGTAAAAGTAAAATTAAACACTACTATTATAGTCATTGCTACTAAAAACGCCATCTCTAGATGATTTTTGGATTTCTGATATATATACATGAGCATTCTACAACCCTATCCAGTCTTATTGGGTTGTTGCTTTTGAAGATCAATTTGTGAATGTTGAACCGAACATTCTAAATAGTAGCTTATGGAAGATGGCCAAAAAGGGCCTTTGATGGGCTTGGATTTTTGGAGCTACAGGCAGGCCTAGCCTACAGTTTACAGAAGCAGGCCTTTCCTATTATTTCATTGACTTTGTCTAATTTCTGGGTAGGAATAAGCTCAGGGCTGTGGAGGCCTAAGTGAGCCTTAAGAAACCTGAGTTGCATTTAAATTGACAGAGGTCAAAGTGAGTTTTGAGAAAACCAAGTCATGTTGAGGATAATGAAGGCTAGGATAAACCATGAAGAATCTAAATTTCACTTTTCTTTGTCGTGTGGAAATAGTGAACACACCCATTAGAGGGATTAGAAGGACGCTGACCTACTTGAGGGGTTAAAATTTTTAGAGATTTACTTGGAAAGAATTTGGAGAAGAAACTTGGTTAGTGATATATCCTTGGCCCGATTTCAGACCTAGATCATCATGAACACTCAAGAGGATGGATACAAGGCTAGATTCATTAGTGATGAATTAATTCATGACATGCAATCTAGATCGTCTTTTTGACAGATACACAAGAGAATCGTGAGGAGTTTTTCTTGTAAAACCACGCAAAGTAATAGGAAAAAGCATTTTTTGCTTTTTGCAAATCTAGTCTCTATATAATTTAATTTTCACAAATTTCGTTGCTATATCATATGGGATTACTAACAACCATTACTATTACATTTTGTATATAAAATGACTGATTTAAGTATTTCTGCCAGTATTTTAAGGTTAAAACATGGAAAAACGAGATGACAAAACGTAGAAAGTTCACGTGTGTGCGCGTGTGCAAAGAAGACAAAAGATCCAAGAACCAATACAAAAGCTTACCATAAACAAAATCATGATATTTTTGTAACTAAGTTCATGTTCTTCGGTATGATCAAGCAAAACATCCAAGAAATCCCCGAACCTCTCTGACGGATCATTACTCGCTCTGTGCCTAATCCTCTGCTCGATAATATCATCCAAGAATCTATGCACTCTATCATACAACCCCGTGATCGCCCGCCTGATCCCTTGTGGATCAAACGGCCTCAAGAATGGCAAAAAATCAGCTACGTTAGGTGTTCCAGCAAACTCCATCAATTCCCCCATCAGCTCTTTTAACTCCACCATTGCGTCAGATTTCATATCAAACAAGTCCCCTGAAAACATCGTGTTCGACAAAAAGTTCAACGTCGTACCAAACACTAATCTCCCGACATGAAGCTGTTCTTTTGCTTCGCAGGCTTCATCCACTCGTGCGATCATCTTTTTCATCATAAGATGTCGCACATCTTGCAATGAATCCAATCTTTGAGTGGTGAAAAGCTGGCTGTTGCAGATTTTTTTAGCTTCTTCCAGTGTGGGCTGTGGGCTGACGACCACACCATCGACATATCATAGAACTTTCCAGCGGCCACTGATTCAGGAGTGGGCCTTCCTATGAAGGCCTGATCATTCTTTTGAAGAATCTCTTTTGCCATGTTCGATGATGAAGCGATTACTACATTAATAATTCCGAATTTCACAGTCATGAGAGGGCCGTAGATTTTGGACAGCTTGGATAAGGATTCATAGGGCCTGTTTCCAATTGTGAGGAGACTTCCAAGAATGGGGAGGCCTGTAGGGCCCGGAGGAAGTCTTTTTCTGTTGAACTTTGTTTTTCTAAGAAAGAAATGGATGCATAGTAAGAGGGATGAGCACAGTAGAAAACCATAGATATCCATAGTTCTGTGTTTGTTTGTGAAATTGAACAGAAAAGTTGACAAGAATAGTAATGGAAGATGATTTTATATAGTAGTCATAACACAACATACAGCAGTTAAGAGTTCCCGTATCCTCGACCTCTACACCTATTAAACCTTCCATGTGAGGGTAGAGTGCATTATGAAATTAATTTTTGTAGATTTGATTTAGACCACAATTAAACTATTTTTCATTCAAAATATTCATCGTTCTTTGAGACGTATTATCACTATTACGGGAAAGAACACGAGAATATTCAAAACATTAAATTCTTCGCCGCCAGCCTCCGGGATTTTCATAGACTAAAATATGTATTAATTGGCCGAACCCTTATTATATTTAATTTTAAAAGGGAGAATGAGACACTAAGAAAAAATTGCAATTTTGGTCCCTTATCTATTATCATTTTTGTTTTGGTTCACAATTTTTTGAGGTGTATAAAATGGTCCATCAGCCACAATTCTTAGCACATTGAATCCAACTTTTTGCAAATTTGGTCCACTGACGGCAAAACTTGAAATCAAGCGAGTAAGTTGTTAGTGTGGCTCTAATCAAGCTAAAATTTTGGGCATCTTTCAACACATGTTCTGTTAAAGCCACATCAAATTAAATGAAAAGTCATGTAATCTGCCACATGGCGAAAAATTGTCGAATTTGCGGCTCAATTGAAACTTATTAGAATAATTTCGGCCTTAATTTCAAAAATTAGAGTCTCAATAGACTAAATTGCAAAAAAATTATACTAAATGTATAGAATTTTATTGAAAATGGACCAAAAGTGTTAATTTTCAAACAAAATAAACTAAAAAAAATCAAAAGAGATCATAATTAAGAGACTAAATTTGCAACTTTTCTCTTTGGGAATCCATTTTCAATTAAAAAAAAAAAGAAAAGAAAATACCTTTCCCCATGTGGGGATCGAATGATGTACATACACCATATCCAACAAGTCACCAGCCGGTCTACATATTGAGTTTATCAAAAATCAGGTCCGATCACAATGAAGTTGAGTTTCCTTCCACACACTTACAGGAGCTCTTGATAGCAATAATATACCTAAATAAGATTAAATTATTTATCTTGTATTTGATTACACTAAATTTGTAACGGGTCGGTCGGGATATGTGAGCTACCTTTTCTAAGATTATGATTACATGTCATCCCAACCCTCATGGTAAATTAATCATGTACTAAATATAAAAGTAAGGAGCTTTTTGGTAGGTTTGACTAGTTCTAGCCGGCAATTTTATAAATCCGATTAAAGCTATCTTCTTACTAATTAGTAAAAAACATTTGGTAACCATGACAAGATTTTGATAAGACCTGATTATTAGGCTGGGTATGTTATTTGGTTGATTTTACTAGTTTGCATGATATAGATTTTACGATTTTGTCCTTATTTTTTATTGGATCGTACTGCAAAATTAATGTAAGGGCATATTACTTCCAAATCTAATACATGATTAATTTATCATAAGGGCTTTGAGATGATATATAGTTATGATTTTAGTAAGGGTAGCCCACGTATCACGGATCTGCCCATTATAAATTTGGTTTAACCAAATATAAGATAAATTTAGATAATTGAGTCTAATGCATGCTTATCATGGTTGCCAAAGAGCTTCTAAATCTACCAATATGCCCCTTAATTAGTCTTGTAGCATGACCAATTTATAAAAAACAATGGCAAAATGGAAATTAGCATCCATATCATACAAATTAGTAAGACCAATCAAATGACATGTAAAAACTAGTCATTAGGTCTTGTCTCATTTTCATCATGGTTACTAAATGTTTTACTAATTAGAAATAAATTAGGAATAAAATAATCTTAATTGGGTTTACAAAATCTAATCTAGTCAACCCACCCAAAAAGTCCGTATTTGCAAAATATCACGCATTAACGGTGATGGAATTAAAATTTGGATAAATGTACTAATTAGGCCCAACTGCTACCAAGTCTAAACGTATAGAGAGCACGCGATCCCATCTAAAAGCTTGAATTTCCTTGCAGTGTAAGCAAATAAACAGTCTTTGGATGTGTTTGATAGGAAATGTATAGCATTTCAATGGCTTGTTTGATAAGACAAATTGAAAATGTATTATTGACATACCATAGTAGTTATCTCTTATTTGATAAACCATATTGACGGATGTATTTTGGCATTTTATTATATTACTCTTTTGATATTACTTGTGATAGTTGGTGTGAGTAAATAATTTTTGTTTTTTTAAATTGATAGATCAAATAAGAAAAGGCAAATAAATCTTAATAAATAAATAAATAAATAAACAAACAAATAAATAAATAAAACAAAATAAACAAGTAAATTAAAAAAATAAAAATAAAAAAATTAATAAATAATAATAATAATAATAATAATAATAATAATAAAAGATTCAGATTTAAAAATAAAATATTTTTAGGGGACAATAATATAATTTCTTCCTCTACATTCCATACATTTCAAATTGGGTGATTCAATCTCATCCCCCAAGGTGAGATTAATAATAGAGCTTAATAGCTGATACAGTGCAAGCCTTACACATTCACCGACCCGGCCCACTTCTTTAATTTTTCTATCAAATAATAGATTGTAGTATTTCACATACCATAATCCACCCTAATATGTGTTATCAAACACTCCCTTTGAAAATTGATATTGGCACTCAACCTATTGATATTTGCACTCCACTTTATCGCAGTTGACAAGCTTCCCTGAGCAAATATTTTGTATTTTTTTTATAAATAAGAAACTAGCATCTATTGCATACTCGATGCGTGTGCATAAAATAAATGAAATAGTATATATATGTGCACACTATACTTATTTAATAATTAAAATATGATTATTTTTTATTTAATCCATAACGTTAAGAGAAAATTAGATTATGAAAGTTTATTAGAGCAAGTTAAGATCAATGATATTTTAGGAAGAACACATGAGAAGATACATCAATAATAGCTACCTTTATTTCTCACACTTTATATATAGTATAGATAATTCTTTCCAAGTTATCTTAGTTTTAATTTTGCTGGAAATATTATATACTAGTTCTTATTATTAGCGATGCAAAAATCTTTTTTCAATTGGACCTTTTCTTTTATTTTACTTCTTAATAATACTTTTAAATTTTATTATTTTTCTTATTTAGATAGTTTATAGTGAATTAATGACTACGAATTTATAGTTTTAATGTTAAACAAAATATTAAAATCCAACTCTAAAAGGATTGAATAAATTCTAAAATTTTAAGAAATAAATTATCTAATTTAAGAATTCCCTGTAATATTCTCATTTGAGTTACTTTGTTCCTAGAACTCTAAAATTCAATCCATATTAGATTTATGATATTTTGTTTGACATTAAAATTTTAGCAAAAAATTATGCTTATAAACTATCATTTATTAATTTACTATTAAAGATACAAATAATACAATGATGAGATATAAGAATAATGTTTCAGACAATTGCTTATGATATTAAAAAAGAAAAAAAAACTATAATTAAAGAAAAACTTTTATTAATTTATTTCGATCCACCATTATTAAATGACAAATTATCTGAAATATTTTCACTATAAATGATTATTAAAAGGTACATTTATTTCAAAAATATATAAAGATACTTTTTATTAACTAAGAGCAATTTTGTCAAATACCAAAAATAGAATTAATTAAGATAAAATGCGAACATAATTACTTTTTGGAGTGCAAATTTCAATTCTCATAATCTTGAAATTAACTTTAGGGCAGAAAACTGAAAAGTAACTTAAGTAAGTTGTCTTTTACTACTCATAGTTAGAGTTATTTATTTGCTTGTCTTTTACTCCGATAGTCAATTCATAGTTAGAGTTATTTAATTATAAGTCTGAGAGAACAATATGCGAATTCCCAACATCATCATGTGTTGACAAAGTCACATCGTTACAGGAAAACGCCTTCTTCGTTAATGAAAAAAATTTATGACAAATTTAAAATTTATTATAGACATAGTTCTGTATTAGATTTTATTCGATCACAAATCCATTAATGCATGCATTGTCATTGAGTCAACCCTTGTGATGGAGTTGAGGTCTAGCCATTCTAACTTCTATAATAGAATTTTCAATTATAAATTGAAAAATTGTTACAAACATCATTATTCGTACATATATTTTTTATTTCTTTTTTAAGTTAGTTGCTATTTATTCTTCACAAATTTTTGATCAGTGAAGCGAAGTTTTGTTGTAATATTTATATATGTACGCACACTTGTTCTAAAGCAACCTAGTTAATGTTGTGTTTTATCAAAAAAAAAACCTAGTTAATGTTGTGGGATTTATTGCCTATAATATAATGTGGATGTATAAAATCCTAAAAGATAGATATTTTGTCCAACTAGGCCACTATCCAGTAAAGGACAGTGGGGAAAACATTAAAAGCGAGGATGGATTACATTGCTGGACAAATAAATGCTTTTTGTGACCACGTCAAGGTCCGATTAGATCCCCATGGCAGAACTTATCTCCATCGTATCTTCAAGCCATATAACATTTATGTACCTTTGCAACTTGCCAACAATTTTGTCAAAAAGCAACTTAAAAGTCGTAAAAATGTCATGTGGCATGCTTATTACACAATATCGTTTAGGAATATATGGCTTTAGTAAATAAAGAAGTAGAATAAAACGCAACGTGTTAAATATTGCTTAAGTAAAAGTGGCTTGAGTAGTCTTATGCGATGATAATACCTAATTTGTCTAATATTAAAAGAATAGAGAGTTTTGAGATAAATTAATTTATTTTTCCTCGTTTATCATTCAAGGTGTCTTTTTATGATAAATTCCCATCACGAGTATTGGCAGGACAATACCTTGAAGTGGTCATAGCTTTCAAATTAAGGCGAGAGATTTGACTAGCATCACGTATGTAGTTTGGACACGAAAGATTTGATGAAAAGGCACACATAAGTAAATTGTGCATTTAATTAAAAGTGTGACAGAAACACCTTAATCTTTGGCTTGTGGAGAGTTCTACTCGCCCAAATAATTATGGTTGAAGCTCCAAGATTATATGACAATGGGGTTTTGGGTTCAAACTTCAAGTCCTATAAATTGTGTGGATATTTATGTCTCTTTGTGCGCTTATCGTTTTCTTATTGATTGATTATTAATCAATATCTTAACTAAACTGTAGTTTCTTTAAAGAGAAAGAAATAAATAGAAAAACAAAAGATTAGTTCTTTACAGACTAATTAACTTGTAAATCACATCTTCTTTTTGCTTTTTGAACAAGCCCTCCAATGAAGACCTTGCTCAGTAAATATGGAGATACAAGAAGGGACTGAAAGTAGGATGCCAAACCATTTATACATACATACATACATACATATATATATATATATGTACCCGCTCTAATAATTTAAAAAGCGAAAAAACAAATCTTTGCAAAAAAACTCAAATTTGTGGGCAAAACATAAAATGTCTCAAATCCCAATTCTATCTCTTATTTTTGTCCTCATTTTGCAACTGTCATCTGCAAATGCAAATGATAGTTCATTACAGACTTATATCGTTCATGTTGATTTACCAGATATCCAACTTCTGTGCGAACAATCCCAAGATTTAGAAACCTGGTACAATTCTTTCCTGCCGACAACTATAGCTAGCTCAACTGAAACACCCCGTATGGTATACTCCTACCGCCATGTGTTTTCAGGTTTCGCAGCTAAGTTAACATCCGAGGAAGTCAAATCAATGCAAGAAAAGAAGGGATTTATATCCGCAAGACCACAACAGATTCTGCCTCTGCACACCACTCACACACCTAATTTCCTCGGCCTGCACCAAAACATGGGATTTTGGAAAGAATCCAGCTATGGAAAGGGCATAATCATAGGTGTTTTAGACACCGGAATATTTCCCGATCATCCTTCTTTTAATGACGAAGGAATGCCTCCCCCGCCCCCTAAATGGAAAGGGCCGTGCGAATTTAACTTCACCGGCGCGTGCAACAAGAAGCTCATCGGAGCAAGACATTTTAGAAACGGCGAGGGAACTCCCCTGGATTTTGACGGCCATGGCACTCACACAGCTGCAACTGCTGCCGGTAACTTTGTGAGAGGTGCTAATTTATTTGGCCTTGCCAATGGCACTGCTGTTGGCATAGCTCCTCTGGCTCACTTGGCCATGTACAAAGTATGTTCTCCTGGCTGCTCCGAAAGTGACATATTGGCTGCTATGGATGCCGCCATTGAAGATGGTGTCGATGTGCTCTCGATCTCTCTGGGCGGACCTTCGAAACCATTCCATGAAGACAACATTGCGCTCGGTGCATTTAGTGCAATGGAGAAGGGAATTTCCGTCAGTAGCCCTGCTGGAAACTATGGCCCGTTCAATTTCTCATTGGCAAACGAAGCCCCTTGGATACTCACTGTCGGCGCAAGTACAACTGACAGGAAATTAATGGCAACAGCTGTTCTGGGTAATAACCAGGAGTTGAATGGCGAATCAGCATTTCAGCCGAAAGATTTTGCCGACACACAATTGCCCCTGGTTTACCCTGGATCAAATGTAAGTGACTTTAACGCAGCTTATTGCAGTAAGACATCGTTGGACAACGTTGATGTCCTAGGAAAAATTGTTCTATGCCAAGTGGGCAGCCGGACGACTTCAGTCGAGAAAGGACAGGCCGTGAGAGATGCTGGTGGTGCTGCCATGATTCTTATTAACCCGAAGAGCCAGGCATAAAGCACATTTGCAGATGCTCATGTTATTCCAGCTACAAATCTGAACTACGAGGATGGACTGAGGATCCTTGCCTATGTGAACACAACATCTACTCCGACAGCCTCAATTGTGTTCAAAGGGGCAATAATTGGGGACAAGAATTCTCCAGTGGTTGCTTCGTTTTCTTCCAGAGGTCCAAGCAGATCAAGCCCTGGAATCCTGAAGCCTGATATCATTGGCCCTGGTGTCAACATTCTTGCAGCATGGCATCTTTCCGTCGAAAACAATACTACAACGAAAAGCAATTTCAACATTATTTCAGGTACATCAATGTCGTGTCCTCATCTTAGTGGTGTCGCAGCATTGCTCAAAAGCACACATCCAGATTGGTCACCGGCGGCCATAAAATCAGCGATCATGACAACAGCTGATACCATGAATCTTCAAAACGAACCGACTTTAGATGAAAGGCATCTGCCCGCCGACATTTTTGCAACTGGAGCAGGACACGTGAATCCTGCCAGAGCAAACGATCCAGGTCTCATTATGACATCGAACCTCGAGAATATTTGCCTTATCTGTGCGGTCTGAATTACACACAGCGCCAAATTTTCGCCATTCTGCAACACAGGGTGAATTGCACGGCGGAATCAAGGATTCCTGAGGGGCAGCTAAACTATCCTTCTTTTTCTTTCCGGCCTGGATTATCTCATGAAACATTTACACGAACAGTGACAAATGTTGGGGAGGCTAGTTCGATTTACAATGTTGAGATTGTTGCTCCAAAAGGGATTGAGGTCGTTGTTAAGCCAAGGATGCTTAATTTCTCTGAGTTGAACCAGAAACTGAGTTATGAAGTTACGTTCCGGAGATTGGGAAATGTTGCTGATACAACTGTTCCTCAGGGATATATACTCTGGAAATCAGCTAAGTATTCAGTTAGAAGTCCGATTGCTGTTTTCGAGGGAGATGTTAATTAAGGCTATATTTGGGTTAAATCGTGTGGTATTTTCTCGAATTATTTGAAATTCTTTGTTTCTAATCTTGGAGTTTTACTTAGTTTTTGTGATGTTATGATACTTGGCATCACAATAAAGAGTTTGGAAAAGTGGGAGTACGAGGCTTTTATGTTATGCAAATGGTCCACTTTCTTATTATGTAGTTTGTGATTAAAGGGGTAAATGTTGTTGAATTTTCAACTTTTCATTCTACCTCGAATGTGTAAGGTGACATAAATAAAAGATAATTAACTAGCAAATCTACTATTATGTCCTGCTAAGAAATTAGGATTAATTACAGTGACCTTATGTGGGAGCTAATGTAAATATTGACTATGCCCCTCTCAATTTTAGAACTACAAAAACATCTCTTATGAAAATACTTCGTTTACATATTTCCCCATTCTATTAGGGTTTCATAAGAAACATCCTGATATCATCTAAACACTTGATATATTTTACTAATTTACACTTAATCATACTTTTTGACACATTTCTAAATTAAAATATCTTCATAATTTAAAAAAGCATAAAAAAAGTTAGGATGCTTTTCAATTTCACATATTATTAAGGATATTTTTTCCATAAAGAATGTAGAAAAGTGTCAAAGATTAGGGTTAAAGGGTAAATTAGAAAAATTATATATATATATATAATTTTTTTTTAATCTTGATCATATCAACATTTTTCTTGGAAAGCTCTATTGTAATGGGGAGAAATATTAATGAAGTATTTCAGAATGGAAGGTTTTTTATAATTTCAAAAGAGGGAGGGGAATCGTCTGTGATTACACTATCTCCCAAAGGAGGTTGCTGTAATTAATTCAAAAAATTAAGAAATTTGTCAACAACACTGTTAAAATAATAAAAGGTGGGCCGACATGTACTTTCATTTATATTATCTCATTTTGCAATTGCTTCATTTTTTGAGGGATTATTATTGTAACATCTCTTGAAGTTTGATATAATTACCAAGTACTTACTAAAGTTTGGATAATTATTTTTACATCTTTAATGTCAATTCAACTATAGATAATTACAATAACACCCCTTGAAATCTTGAAATAAAAATAGACACATTGAACAAGGGAATGTAATTGTAATTATGTATTTTCAGGAAGTTTAATTATAATATGGTTAGTTGAACTAACTATAAGGGTTGTAATAATAATCACCCAAACCCTATCTCATAATTTTGGTAGTTATGTCAAACTTAAGAAAATGTTTTTAGGTAATTATCCCCTTTTTTTTTCAAAAAAATTATCCCTTTTTATCATATTATGCAAATAATTGAAAACTAATTTTTATTGAGTAAATAAATATTACCGCAACGAAAGAAGTCATGCCAACAGGGTCACCCAACTAGGCTTGTGAGCTGTGACTCTTTGCAATTATGTGAATGTTTGCGGAATCTTTTGCTTTTTGAAATGAAAGTTATAAAAAAAAAAGTTGAAGTAGTCAAAGTTTTGATCTGTTTGGAAATAATATTGAAAAGAAAAAAAAAAGAAAAAAAATTTGGAGTGTTCAGAAAAAAAAGTAGCTATTTTTAAGTTTTTAAGTTAAAAGTTACACCCCCTATATATCTCCAGGGTAGCAGAATTGACCTTAAGTTTTTAATTTTTTCTTTTTTTCAAAATTACAAAATTGGATAGATAAATGATCTTAGAATTATATTTAGAGGGTGTTTGGCTAAGCTTATTTAAAACATCTTATAAGCTTCTACATCTTATAAGATGTTTTTGGAGTTTATAAGATGTTGGATCTTATTTTAAAAATAAGTTGTTAAAGTGTTTGGATAAAATAAGACATTTTAACTTATAAGATATTAGTAATGACAATATTAAAAAAAAATGGTTAAAAATAAAGGTGGATGTTAAGATCTTAAAAATAAATTGGGAGCTCCTTACTTTTTTAAAAAAGAGCTTGTAAGATCCTAACATCTTATTTTTGGAGTTAATAAGATCTTTTTAAAAAAAAATTACCAAACACCTTGTGGCATCTTATAAGCTCTCAAACATCTTATAAGATGTTTTTAAGAGTTTATAAGCTCACCTAAACACCCTCTTAATCATACTAAACCAATTAGCGTATTCCACCATTTAATAACTTCACATGTTTACTTGACAAAGTTAATATAATAAGTCTACCCCAGAAAAAACATAATAAGCTGAATGATAAAGAATTTAACCTTGTATTGCACCTAGCGGGATATTTCAATGTGAATCATGGGACTCTTTTTGAAACCTCCTAACCAGTGTCGGAGCAACAGGGTGATTGGCAACTTTTTGAAAATATTGAAAGTTCGACCATCAAATATAAATGTTTCAAGAATTACAAGTTTGTCATTTCTTGAATCATGAAACTTTCATTTTCTTTACTCTTTAGACAATTTTGAAGATGTCTTACGAGTTACGAAGGAATAGCATCTATTGGAGTAGAAAAGGAAAAGATGGTATTACTAATAGTTTACTCTTTGTTACTTAAGCAAGACTAGTGACCAACTGTTGGAAGTCGAAACTATAGCACACCTGATTTCTAACTAGCAAGTTCATTATCATGATAAATTCAAAAAGTAGCGTTCACTAATCTTTAATTTCATAATTAGTTAAGATTATTTATATATTATTAATATACATATGATAAAGACAAAAAAATATTTTTATATATCTTCGAAAACTTAATCTCACCTTCATAATAAAAATTCCTAACACTCTCAAGCTTGATCAATATCATTTCTTCGACTTCCCATCCTCTTTTAATGCTCTTGCTACGCCACCCAATTCGGATTGTCCATTTGGACTAGTTCTTTCACAAATGATCGTCTTCCACATGCTTCTTCATTTCCTCTGAATGGTTTTGTCCCCTAGCCCCTGGTGGTTACATTAGAACATTCAGCATGGTTTGTCTTCTACCAAGAAGATAAGCTTATAAGTATTTAGTTACTGATTACATCGACCATAGTCTAAATGTTTAATGAAATACTTAGTGGCCTCTTCCATCTTCGAACCTCAAGTTGTTAATTTATGTTATGTGGGTGTCACTGCAAAAAGAAATACGCTTTAGTGACCGCACCAACAGTCACTAATTTTGGCAAAAATAGGTCACTAAATTAAGAGAAAATCACTAATTCCGAGTTAATAAATGTAAGGAACTCCAATCTCTGACATGATAGAATCTGCCAAGACAAAATTAAGAGAAAACGAAGGGACGTTTTTATTAATTATGTGGCAGAGTATGTAAAATTAATACAATTATGAGGAATGGAGAGAGATACATACTCTTCCATGATGACTAAATTTACGTTAACCTTCAACTCTACTCATTTACTTTTAATGATTATGCATGATAGATAAAATAACATGGGCTAATACTCTATTTACTATAGTTGATAAAGAAATGTACGTGGCCCAAAATTAATGTAAAGCCTGGTATAAATGGGCCAATTTTAATGATAAATTGTCACACCGAAAAGGTGTGATAAGCTTATCCCTTCAGTCACCTGATTTTGTCTACAAGTTACAATTACCAAATCACTCCCAACAATCTGATTTTATGTCTGACCTTCTTAAATCGAGCATTTGCTCCATTCATAATTCCTTCACTTCACATCAATAAATTCTCAACCAAATTTTCATCTTTAAAAAATTATGGTAGGACAAAAAAAAAAAAGAAAACTAGATTTCAAAGGCAAATAAACCAAAAATCACAATTACTCATTCCAAGGAAAAGATTCCCAACATTCTCCAATATCAACTTTAACTAATCAAAAACACAAAACCAAGATTAGAAATAGCAAGAAAAATAAAGGTACAGAACCTGAAATTGTGTTGCATTGACAAGAAGTAGAGTGCAATAGCTAAGATGGCTATTAAATCGTCTTTTTTCTGAAATCTGATTTCTTTGGTTTTTTTTTTTTTTTATTTAAATTTTATATGAAAGGGTACTTTGGGAAATTATGCCTAATCAACTATCATTTATCAATCAATGTAAACATGGTATTATTTTTATCACTCATTCAATCTTTCAAAGTAAACATATAGTTAATAATAATAAACAATCTCATCCCACCCTTAATCCCTCATTTTATCTATCACTAATTTATCCCATCCACTAAAGTAATGTATTCATGTCCAACAAGAGCTCTATTAATGAGCATGAGGATTAATTAAGTATAATCACCAGACAAAAAAAAAAATATTAAAAGTTTCATGCTTTAACACCATTAAATCTGACAAGAAAATGATAAGATTTGTTATGTATATATATATATATATATCCTCATATAGTGTGTTGTTGGTTAATCTGCACGATTTGTGACGTTGATTATTGTTATTTATGATATTTTGCAACGTTGTGTAACACCCCGAAAATTCCCCTAATTAAAAATTTTAACTCTTCGTTTCTCAAATAATAAATTATTATACAATCGTAAAAATCGTTTTATCATCGAAATAAATTCTTAA
>JACFYI010002305.1:4278931-4291432 GCA_014898755.1 Handroanthus guayacan
TTTTTTCTTTTAATTTTTTTAAGCAATTCTTGATATAATTGTAATGAAGAAGAATAAATACGCAATTTTCCATTTATTTAGCTAAAAAAACTCTTAAAAATATGAAAAGAAATTCTATACATTTTGTATACAATATATTTTATTGACATGATAAAAATTAAAGTAATTTAAAATAATTTTTTTAAAGTATTAATATAATATAATATTTTAAAGTATTATTTTAGTTGTATTTTTTAGAAATACAATATTTTCATCAAACACTTAAATAAGAAGAACTCTTAAAAATATGAAAAGAAATGCTATAAATTTTGTATACAACACATTTTATTAACATGATAAAAATTAATGTAATTTAAAATAATTTTTTTAAAGTATTAACATAATATAATATTTTAAAGTATTATTTTAGTTGTATTTTTTAGAAATACAATATTTTCATCAAACACTTAAATAAAAAGAACTCTTAAAAATATGAAAAGAAATACTATAAATTTTGTATACAATAGAAAAGGAAAAGGAAAAGGAAAACTTTGGTCCCCTTTCTCCACTCTCTCTATTGCATTTAATAGGAAAGTAAAAGGAAAAAGTGCTACGCTAGGGTTCGAACTGGTGACCTTTCCAATGAGCATAGAACCCTCTACAAAACCTAAAGGCGGGCCGGTTTTAACCGGCCCGTCTATGAACAGTAATAGGGCCGGTCTGGGCTCGAATTTTAGGCGGGCCGGCCGCCCACCTCTAATGACATTTGATTTTTTTGTTTTTTGTTTTTTTTTTTTCAAATTAAGGATTATAAGTTTTCAAGTTTTTAAATGTGTAAATAATTATCAAACATGAAAAAAATACTAAATCAATTGTGATAAAATGTGCCGATGAGACCTTTGTTCAAGTAGTTATCCAAGTAACAAGGTGGATGTCTCATAATATTAAAGGTTGTGAGTTCGATTCCCACCAACAAGTCGAGCTTGTTTTTCTACCATACGATGTTAGTAGACTATTAATAATTTTTCTAAAGGGTTAATTACGTTTGACTACCCTTTGAGATTAGAAAATTACCAATTACTACCCTCGTGGTTTAAAAATTACAAATTAACCCCCCACAAGTGTGTGAAATTATAAAATCATCCATTCCGTTAGGGTTTTTGACAGAAAAAGATGACGTCATCACTTTTAAAAGTAAACTTTTCATTTTGCCCCTAACGAAATGAACAATTTTGTAATTTTACAAACTTATGGGGGTTAATTTGTAATTTTCAAACCACGAGGGTAGTAGTTGGTAATTTCCTAATCTCGGAGGGTAATCAAATGTAATTAACCCAAGCTTTCTTTCTAAAATAATTTTTTAAAATAATTTTCTGTAATTATTTATGTAATTTTATTTTAGAGAAATTAAAATTAGTTTTTTTTATTAAATATAATTCATTTAAAAATAATTTTATATTATTTTTGATAAAATAATAATTACGGCAATTTTCACTAATAGTTGCTAAAATTTTTATTTTTCTTACTTTAATCCCTCATGTTTTATTTTTTATTTTAGGGTCTCTAAACTAATAAATTTGTATCACGTTGGTTCTTTGTCAATTTTTTTGCTGAAAAATAACTTACTTCAGCATCACTTAAGGAAAAAATTGTCATTTAAGTAAGAAATAAATAAAAGAGAAAATATCTAAATAAGAAGCCTTAAAAATCACCAATATCCTTAGCATCCACGTGAGCATCAACTTTATTTTTAGAAATTATTTTAGAATTATTTCATAAAAGTAGAGGAAATGATTCTATGTACTTAATTTTCTCTAATTTTATGAAATAATTCCAAAATAATTTCTAAAAATAAAGTTGATGCTTATGTGGTTAATTTTCTTTAATTTTATAAAATAATTCTGAAATAATTTCTAAAAATAAAGTTGATGCTCACGTGGGTGCTAAGGATGTTAGTGATTTTTAAGACTTCTTATTTATATATTTTATTTTTTATTTATTTCTTACTTAAATGACAATTTTTTCCTTGAGTGATATTGACGTTAGTCATTTTTCAGCAGAAAATTGCTGAAAAGTTGACAAAGAATCAACGTGATACAAATCTATTAATTTAGAGATTCTAAAGTAAAAAATAAAACATGAGGGACTAAAGTGAGAAAAATAAAAATTTTAGCGACTATTAGTTAAGATTGCCCTAATTATTATTTTATCAAAAATAATATAAAAGTACTTTTAAATAAATTATATTTAATAACAAAAATTAATTTTAATTTCTTTAAAATAAAATTACATAAATAATTACCGAAAATTATTTTAAAAAATTATTTTAGAAAGAAAGCTTGGGTTAATTAGATTTGACTACCCTCCGAGATTAGGAAATTACCAACTATTACCCTTGTGGTTTGAAAATTATAAATTAATCCCCATAAGTTTGTGAAATTACAAAATCGTCCATTTCGTTTGGGGCAAAATGGGAAGTTTACTTGAAAAATTGATGACGTCATCTTTTTCGATCAAAAACCCTAACGGAATGGATGACTTTATAACTTCACAAACTTATGTGGGTTAATTTATAATTTTTAAACCACGAAAGTAGTAATTGGTAATTACCTAATCTCAGAGGGTATTCAAATGTAATTAACCCTTTTCTAAATTCCACTACATACTAGGTTGTTTCAGGATTCTTTTTGTTATTGTATTCATATTTGTTTTTTTTTTGTTTTCTTTTTCTTTTTTGTTTTTTTGTTTTTTGTTTTTTAACATATTTTGGGAGGGAATTATATCACTGACCTCCTCTTTCAGGAAGGTTTTAAAGAGAGGTCGGTGCATCCTTCCTTTAATATATTATGTAAATGTTATAATCGCTTGTCTGTAAAAGTAAAAATTCTTCTAAAATTTGTTTTTCTACTGCTCACATGTAAACAAATAAATTTATCATAATAATTTCAAGTTTGGAAGTTCTAATTCATCTTCTCGGCGAGGACAATAGATTAACATACTTAAATTATATTTTATTAAATATTCATATATTTTAAATTTAATTTTTATTAATATTTTAACACCAATGAATAAAAATCCTGTATAGACCACGGGCTAAAAAGTTACTTGATGATGAGTAGTATATTAACCTTTGTGAACTGTACTTTGGTCTTATTGGTTGAGTTTTATGAAAGGGAATTAAGAGTATTTGATAATTTCACAATGACTTCAAGCACATCCATGGTTTCACACTTTGCAATTTGAATATCCTATTTCAATTCATATTTCATTTCCAATTTTATTGCACGTACATATTCATACAAAGTGCATGGCATTAACAACTCTGTATATATATAAAGAAATATTTGATACACTTGACATGTATTTATAATGCAAAATAAAAGATAAAATACTGTATTAGAACAGGGGTTCCTAACCATGCCCTCTGAACGAATCATAAATAATTTCTTCACAAAGTCGTAATTAATTATCTATATATTTACATAATGATCTAACAACCTAGATAATGCATATTATAGGTCATTATAGGTCATCTAATATTATTTCACTTAAAATCAAATTCTTTTGTTAGAAGATACCTTTGAAATTTTATAAAAGAACTCGTCCTTTATTCTGTGTCCCCATTCCACATACACAAATTTCTTTCATCTTTCTAAACTAAAGTTGCTTTATTGTGGTTTCCTTGCGAGTCTTTCGCCGCTATTGGTGGAAATAGACAATTAGTCAATTTATACGCTTTTTTCCAACTATTTGTTCTGCGTTTAGGAAGTTTCCTAGAAACTCCATGAGGACACTGTTGAAAATTGGTCCGTTTGGCCAAATAATTAAAATGAACTCAAATGATAATTTCTTGAATATCTTGTATTTGTCGTAATTTACGCCGTGGATAGATCACAACGATGTAATTATTTGCCCAAAATAATTTTCGGGTGAATGAAAAATTAATACTTAAAATGAGCCACTTAAGTTTGACTAACGAGTAATATTAAGATGAAGGTGGAATGGTGGGAAGATGAGGAATCCCATAATGAAAGAAGAAGAAAGGTTGTTCCAATTTATATAACTCAAGAAGCAAAGAAGGGTTGGGCCTCTTGAGGCTACCACAAGTGTTTGAAGGAGGGAAGACATGCATCAATGTCATTTCGACTCAAACCACACACGCGTGCGCCTATCCGCAGGCCGATCGTCTGGGCCTCGGGGGTACCACCAGTAGGTTAGACCTCTTGGGGGTACCACCTGTGTTTGGTGGGGGGAGGATCTAGATTAATATAGATTCAACTCAAAATCACATATGCGCACGCCCGCCCACTGCCTCGGCCTCGGCCTGGGCCGGGCTAGGTTGGGTTTGGAATTGGAACTTGTACTAGTACAAGGACTGGAACTTGAACTGGAATTGGGTTTCATGTCCAATGCTTATCTTTTTGAACAAAATTCATTTGAAATGATTTTAATTTAATTAGTTTAATTAAGCCTAACCGAGAAATTAATTTTTTTCTTCTTCTTCCACTCGCTAATAAATTAAAGTTCCAGAAACACATTTTGGTTGAATGGTATTTGATTGCCTTAGTAAATTTGAATTTTTCTTTTGTCGTACCTATTTATGCAAATTGAAAATTTCAGAAGCTGAATTTTTTAATTCTAGGAGTTGCGAATTTAATTCCGAGGGGTGTGTTTGAGAAAAGATGACTGCTCGTAAGCAACTCTTCAGCCTGTATAAATACAGTCCCTATTTCAAGTTTTAGGCATAAATAATTCCAGTTCATATCTCTGCATTCCTTTCTCATTCTAGCATTCTTCTCCTGCATTCTAGAATTCTGTCCAAGTTTAAGGAGATTTCCGATGTGTAATTAAGTTCGTTGGAGTCAAATAGTTTGTAATGCTGCTACTATTTGAACGACATCATTGTATCTTGGGAAGTGATAGCCACAAATAATGAGCACCAATGCGGGGCTATTTCATCTTAAAGACAAAGAGCACATATCTCACCTCGACCATTCTTAGATCACAGTTTTTTCGTAAAAGTGCATTCTTTCTAAAAAGTTTAAGATAAAATATCACAACTGTGATCTATGGCATCCAACAACCAGTCTTTTCCATCCACCGTTGCTGCTGCTTCATCCGCCATGCCGCCTGCTCCCGTTCACGGGGAAAAACTAGAAAAGTTTTGTGGGGTTGATTTCAAAAGATGGTAGCAAAAAATGCTGTTCTATCTCATAATCCTGAACCTTGTTAGGTTCTTAAAAGAGGATGCTTCATCTGTGCCCAAGGATGATACCGACACTCAGAAATGGGCAGTATATGATGCTTGGGGACATAGTGATTTTTCTGTGCGCAAATTATATACTAAATGGACTAGACCGCTCCCTTTATAATGTCTATAAGTCTAATGAAAACGACCAAAGAATTATGGGAATCGCTGGACAAGAAATACCACACGAAGGATGTTGGATTAAAAAAATTTGTGGTCGGTAAATTCTTAGACTATAAAAGATAGATTCCAAGTAGGAAATGAGCCAGGTTCAAGAATTGTAAATTATTATGCATGAAATTCACGCGGAAGGGATGGCTACTAGTGAATCCTTTCAAGTGACTGCAATGATTGAGAAATTGCCGCCATCGTGGAAAGATTTCAAGGAACATCTCAAGCACAAGCAGAGGGAGATGGGTCTTGAAAACTTGATCATCAGGTTACGAATTGAAGAAAACAATCGTATGATGGAGATCAAGATTGGAAAAATAAAAGTAGAGAGTAAGGCTAATCTGGTAGAACCAAATTCCAGTATGGGCAAAAAGAGAAAACATTGAGAAGTCGGTCAGAAAGGCAAGGCCAAAAAGCCCAAGAAGTTCTCAGGCAACTACTATAATTGTAGAAAATCGGGACTCCGGGCAAAAGGGCCGTCGGCTTCCTAAAAAGAACAAGTAGAATCAAGCTAATATGTCTGAAAAAAAATTCGTACTAATGGATCTTTCTAAACTAAATCTCTTGACGATCGTGTTTAAAGCAAACCTAATCGATAATCTGAGAGAATAGTGGATTGACATCGGAGTTACTCGTCACATATGCTCCGAGAGGCCAATGTTCTCCACATATATTCTAATAAATGGGCGAAAACTTTTCATGGAAAACTCGGCAATGTTGGATTGGGCAGAGTTGTGTTGAAGCTCAATTCGGGCAAAGAACTAATGCTGGTGATGTGCTGCATGTCCCTGATATACGTAAAAATTTAGTGTTAGGTTCATTGCTAGTCAAAAATGGCTTTAAGCTTGTATTTCATTTTGAAAAGTTTGCAATGACAAAGAACAACCAATTCGTAGGTAGAGGATATGTGGAAAAATGGCTGTTCAAATTCAATGTAATGCCTCTATTGAGAAATCTTGAAATGAATAAAAATAACGATTCTGCTTTCTTGATTGAGTGTTTTAATTTATGGCATGTTAGATTATAATATGCAAATTTTAACACTTTACGCAGATTAGTAATTTTGGAACTTTTGTCTCCATTTGAGACTAACACAAATAAAAAATATGAAATTTGTGTTGAAGCTAAAATGATTAAAATTCTATTTCACTCAGTTGAAAGGAGCACTACACCTCTGGAACTTATACATAGCAATATTTATAATTTGAAATTTATTTAAACTAGAGGTGGAAAGAAGTACTTTATTACTTTCATTGATAATTGTACACAATTTTGCTATGTATTTTTGTTGTGAAGCAAAGATGAAGCACTTGAAGCATTCAAGAGCTATAAAAATGAAGTAAAAAATCAACTTAGCAAAAAGATAAAAGTTATCGGAATTGATGGAGGTGGAGAATATGGAGCACCATTTGAAGAGTTTTGCCCAAAGTTTGACATAATTAATCAAACAACGGCTCCTTATTCACTTGAATATAATGGCGTTGCAGAACGCAAGAATTGGACGCTTAAAGAAATGATAAATGCTATGTTGATCAATTTTGGGATGCCCCAAAACATATGGGGGGAAGCGATTTTCTCAGCTAATCATATTTTAAATAAAATACCACAAAAGGATAAAAATGAGACTCCCTATGAACTACGAAAAGGACGTAAACTTTCCTATAAATACCTTAAAGTGTGGGGGTATTTGACTAAGGTAGGGGTACCTCAGCCTAAACAAGTCCAGATAGGGCTCAAAACTGTTGATTGTATATTTATTGGCTATACAAACACCAGTATAGCCTACCGGTTCTTAGTACATAAATCAACTATTCCTGACTTAAATGAAGGCATGATTGTAGAGTCCAGAAACGCTACATTCTTTGAGAATATCTTTCCTCGCAAAGAAAGGAAAGGAGAAAGCTCTCATAAAAAGACTAGTGAACTATCGAATAAACCCTCAAATATTGAGAAACCAAGGCGCAGTAAAAGAGCCAGAACTGCTAAAATGTTTGGTCCAGATTTTCTAACGTTTATGTTGGAAAATGAACCAAGGACAACAAGTGAAGCATTGTCCAGTCCAGAAGCTCTACTTTGAAAAGAAGTTATGAACAGTGAAATAGAGTTAATAATGTAGAATCACACTTGGGAATTGATCGATCTCTCAGAAGGCCTTATACCATTATGTTGCAAGTGGATTCTTAAGAGGAAACATAAGACCGACAGCACTATTGATAAATATAAGATTAGGTTGGTAACAAAAGGGTTCAAACAAAAGGAAGGATTTGATTTCTTCGATACCTACTTACCAATAACAAGAATCACGGCAATAAGGACTCTTATTGCCATTGCAGCATTGCACAATTTAAAAATACATCAAATGGATGGAAAAAACAACATTCTTAAATGGTGAGTTAGATGAAGAAATCTATATGGAGCAACCCTAAGGATTCGTAGTTCCCGGACAAAAAAAGAAAGTGTGCAAACTTGTTAAGTCACTTTATGGACTTAAACAAGCTTCGAAACAATGGCACGAGAAATTTGATAAAACCATGTTTACAGATGGTTTCAAGATTAATGAATGTGATAAATGCGTATATGTGAAATGTATGCAATCAGACTTTGTCATAGTATGTCTCTATGTGGATGGCATGTTGATCACTGGTAGCAATCTTTATGCTATCATAGCTGCCAAGAAAATGCTGATGAAGCATTTTGATATAAAAGATATGGGCGTCGCTGATGTTATACCAGGTATAAAAATAATCAGAACCTCGAAGGTCTAACTTTAACACAATCTCACTTTGTTGAGAGAATTCTAAGAAAATTCAATGTATATAATCATGCACTTGTAAAAATGCCAATCGATCCAAGTATAAGATTAAGCGAAAATCTTAGAGAACCCCTATCCCAACTAGAATACTCAAGAATAATAGGTAGTTTGATATATTTAACAAACTGCACATGACTAGACATCACATGCACTGTAAATAAATTAAGTAGATTTACGAGCAATCCAAATAATGATCATTGGAAGGCATTAATAAGAGTACTCAGATATCTGAGATACATAATGGACTATGGGTTAAATTATACCAGACATCTAGTAGTATTAGAAGGATATAGTGATGCAAATTGGATATTTGATACTAACGACACTAAATCCACAAGTGGATATGTGTTCACTTTGGGTGGAGCTGCAATATCGTGGAAGTCTTCCAAGCAAACTTGCATAGCTCGATCCACGATGGAGTCCGAGTTTATTGACTTGGACATGGTAGGAGAAAAAGTAGAATGGCTTCGAAACTTTTTGGAAGATATTCCTTGTTGGCTTAAGCCAGTAGCAACTATACAATTTATCGTGATTGTCAGTCAGCTATAGGAAGAGCTCAAAGTACTATGTATAATGGTAAGTCTTGTCATATAAGATGGAGATTTAAAACCATAAAGTAATTGATCTCTAGCGGAGTAATCTCCCTTAACTATGTAAAGTCAAAGGAGAATGTAGCGAATCCGTTGACTAAAGATTTACCTAGAGATTAACTAAAATATCTATTGAGAGGAATGGAACTAAAACCCACTAATGAAAAATTGGCATGGCAGAAACCCAACTAAGGTGACTGGAGATCCCAAGAACTTGATGTAATTGGACAACTAAGTTATGAAGGTTAGAGTAAGCACTTTAGAACTAATTCCAATCCATTCTAGAGACAGAGAGTGCTGCCTGCAGAAGGATAAGAGGTTGATCTTTAGCTCTTAATGATTCCCAAAACGAAAGGAGTATAGCAGGATGCTTTTACAGAGAGATCACTTATGTAAGTGTGAAGACGGGCCGCTTCATCCAAACATTTATGAAACCAAGATAGCTGTCCATTGCCAAAACGGACACAACCGAAAGAATTAAATGCGTAAGAGAAGCTCTTGTGGGGGTACTGTTGTATGGGTTCACATTAACGGCTAAATAGTTCAAGTATTGCGTTCACGATATAACGAAGTGAGGCTGATAGTATTCCTCTAAGGAAGGTTTAAGGCCACAAGCTAGCTATCTTGATGCAATAGCTTCTCGTTTGGACTCTTTTTGTATATGCATTAGTCGATTAGCTGCTATATGCATTAATTTTCATTCGTGTGGGAGATTGTTGAAAATTGGTCTACTTGACTAAATAATTAAAGTGTGCTCAAATGATAATTTATCAAATATCTTGTGTTTGTTGTAATCTACGTCGCAGGTAGATTACGACGATGTAATTATTTGCCCAAAAAAATTTTCGGGTGAATGAGAAATTAATGCTCAAAGCGAGCTACTTAAGTTTGACTAACGAGTTGTATTAAGGTGAAGATGGAATGGTGGGAAGATAAGGAATCTCACATTAGAAGAATAAGAAAGGTTGTTCCAATTTACATAACTCAAGAAGCAGAGAAGGGTTGAGCCCCTTGAGGGTAGCACAAGTGTTTGGAGAGGAGAAGGACCTACATCAATGCGGGTTTGACTTAAACCACACATGCTCGCACCTGTACGCTCATTGGCCGGCTTGGCTCGGCACAGCTCGGCCTCGGCTTGGGCTTGGGCTGGGTTGGGTTTGGAATTGAAATTAGAATTGGCACTGGTACTGGTGCTGGTACTGGTACTTGAACCTAAACTAAAATTAGGCCGGTTCGGTTTAGTTTGGAATTGGAACTAGAATCGGTACTAGTACTGGAATTGGAACTGGAATTGGGTCTCAAGTCCAATACTTATTTTTTTGAACAAAATTCATTTGAAATGGACTTAATTTAATTAGTTTAATTAAAATTTAATTAGTTTAATTAAGCCCAACCAAGAAATTAATTTTTTCTTTCTTCTTCCAGTCGCTAATAAATTAAAGTTTTGGAAACACCTTTTTGGCTGAATGGTGTCTGATCACCTTAATAAATTTGCAATTTTCTTTTGTCGCACTCATTCATGCAAACTAAAAATTCCAGAAGTTGAATTTTTTAATTCCAGGAGTTGCGAATTTAATTCCTAGGGGTGTGTTTGACAAAAGATGACTGCTCATAAGCAACTCTTCAGCCTCTATAAATACAGTCCCCATTTCAAGTCTTAGGCATAAAAAATTCCCGTTATATCTCTGCATTTCTCTCTCATTCCAGCATTTTTCTCTTGCATTCTAGAATTCTGTCCAAGTTTAAGGAGAGTTCTAGTGCGCATTTAAGTTTGTTGGAATTAAATAGTTTGTAGTGTTGCTACTATTTGAACGAGGTCGTTGTATCTTGGGAAACAAAAGCCACAAATCATGAGCACCAGTGCGGGGCTACTTCGTCTTAAAGACAAAGAGCACGTCTCTCGCCTCGATTATTCTAAGATCACCGTTTTCCCGTAAAAGTGCATTCTTTCCAATAGGCACTTCATTTTTTAGCTTTGTTGTAATTTTGTTTTAAGTAAATTGACTTGGAGGGTCTGGCCGGGAAATTGATTGGGGATTATCAATTATCCAATGCAAACAAAGTTAGCTTATTCTCATATACTTGAGTTTGAACTTTCAATTTTTCTTTCCAGGATTTTAATTTATTCACACGTTTTTTTCGACAAAGCTTGAGGTTAGATTTAGAAAGGGATTTTTTTTAAAATAAAAATAAAAATAAAAATCTCAAAATATCTAGCAAAATTAGCCAACAGATTGAATTACAACCAAATGAAATTAATCCTATTTGATGATGACAAGATTTAGAAGCCTGATTGCATTGAGATATTGTTTTATTATCACGTACTTGATGAGTTTTGGTCTTAAGTTATTCAACTTGGTTTTCATATGTCCTATAATACTCTTACTGAATTCAGTATATATTATAGGATTTTTGTTAGTTTAACCATAGTAACACCGACTGTTTACTTCAGTTTCACATTAAAATCTCAGCGTATTGACCATATGCAACCATCTAGTATAATCTATCCAATTTTTCCTCAAACCATAAATAGATTGGTCCTGTTGGACGACTCTTGGTCGCAAATTAATTCTCCTCTTGAAAATTGAGATAGCGCATTACTTAAGGCGCTGTCTTTTCTTTCAATTTTGATAGACTCTTTCTATATTCTCTAGTTACCTTAATCAAACTATGCATTAGATACCTACACAGTAGGGTCTAGTCAACTTGACAAAATGCCGAGTTGAACTTTTCCAACTCGAATGGTACATTCCAAGTTCGTAATTTATAGACCACCTCATCAGAGATTTAGGAGGACAGTGACTAATGTCGGCGGGAATAGTGAAAGTTACCATGTTGAGGTTGTTCCACCACAAGGATTCGACATAATTGTTAATCCTCGGACACTTAGTTTCCCAAGGTTGAATAAAAAATTGACATATGAGGTCACCTTTAGGAGATCAGGGAATTCTGGTAATACCTCTGTTTCCCAGGATATATACTCTGGAAATCAAGCATGCATTCCGTTAGGAGCCCCGTTGATGCATTTGAGCTTTGATGGAGATATTTTACCAACCTGATTTACTAGGATTATATCTTATGTAAGGTTTCTTTTAGAAATTGTGTTTCTTGGAGCTTTCATAGGCTCCAAATTGTAAGATATATTTCAATAATACTTAGCATATAAGGAAATTGTTGTCCCAATTTTTCCGATGATTGATGTTACGAACACAAAAATTATGCTAACGGAAAAAAAAAAAAAAAAAAGAGCAACAAGGGACACAAAATTTAACATGGTTCAGCTTCAATTGAATAGACTGCATCATGGTGTGGAGAAAATAATTTCTTTACATTCATTCAAAGTGAGAAATATAGAAATTTCTTGATTCCTAATCTCGAACTCACAACATCAGATACCTTGGATGGTGTTGAGCCTTTTGGTCAATGAGACATAAATATGGCCAAATTCCATTGAGAGATATGGTGAGTTTGCTTTTAAACTATGGTTGCAAATCAGAGTCATTTGAAGTGCTTCAATTCATAAGTAGATTACTTAAAATGGCATGTCTGCCACGCCGTACCAGAATCCAGATTTTCTGATCCATTTGGTTTTCCATTTCCATAGACATATGTCCTTAAAATGAAATAAAATATGAAACATTATACGAGTAATAGAAGATCCAAAATGCATCATAAGTCTTGGCCCATAAAATTTTAGTTTT
>JACFYI010002305.1:4313066-4325481 GCA_014898755.1 Handroanthus guayacan
GGGGGGCGGCAACATTACCTTCTGTCTTCTGACCCCCAATAAAAACAAAAACAAAAAGAAAAACTGAATCATGGATCAATTTTACTTTTTCCAAAGCTCAAAGAAAGATATGTCTTTCACTTTTTTATTTTTTATTCAGGGGCTTTGTTTTATGCATGTTTTGAATGATAATTTAATACTATTTTATGTAGATTATGACATTTGATTTTTTTTTTTTCCAAATTAAGGATTATAAGTTTTTAAATTTTGAAATGTGTAAATAATTATCAAACATGAAAAAAAATAGTAAATCAATTGTGATAAAATGTGCCAATGAGACCTTTGTTCAAGTGGTTATCCAAGTAACAAGGTGGATGTCTCATAATACTTAAGGTTGTGAGTTCGATTCCCACCAGCAAGTCGAGCTTGTTTTTCTACCATGCGATGTTAGTAGACTCTTAATGATTTGTCTAAATTCCACTACGTAGGAGGTTGTTTGAGGATTCTTTTTGTTATCGTATTCATTTTTGTTTTTTGTTTTTTGTTTTTGTTTTTTGTTTTTGTTTTTTGTTTTTTCGTTTTTTTTTAACATATTTTGAGAGGGAATTGTATCATTGACCTCCTCTTTCGGGAAGATTTTAAAGAGAGGTCGGTGCATCCTTCCTTTGATATATTATGTAAATGTTATAATTGCTTGTCTCTAAAAGTAAAAATTCTCCTAAAATTTGTTTTTCTAGTGCTCACATGTAAACAAATAAATTTATCATAATAATTTCAAGTTTGGAAGTTCTAGTTCATCTTCTCGATGAGGAAAATAGATTAATATATTGAAATTATATTTTTTGAAATATTCATATATTTTAAATTTAATTTTTATTAATATTTTAACACCAATGAATAAAAATCCTATATAGACCACGGGCTAAAAAGTTACTTGATGATGAGTAGTATATTAACTTTTGTGAAATGTACTTTGGTCTTATTGGTTGAGTTTTATGAAAAGGAATTAAGAGAATATTTGATAATTTCACAGTGACTTCAAGCACATCCATGGTTTCACACTTCGCAATTTGAATATCCTATTTCAATTCATATTTCATCTCCAATTTTATTGCATGTACCACTACAAGAAAAAGCGGTTTTAGCGACGGAAATTAGAGACCGAAATTCTCGTCTCAAAATAGAGATGGATTAGAGACGGAACAGAGAGAGAACATCCGTCTCAAAAAACAACCATTGAAAATCCGTCTCAAACCTGTATAAAAATATTAGAGAGGGTAAATTCCATTTCAAAATCCGTCTCTAAATCTCGCGCTTTATTTAGAGACGGTTATGTCCGTATCTATTCCGTAGTAAAATTATAGAGATGGTCTCGCCGTCTCAAATCCGTCTCAAACTATAAATTTCTTAGAGACGGATTAGAGAGGGAATATCCGTCTCAAAAGCAACCATCGAAAATCCGTCTTAAACCCGTATAAAAACACATATATCGATGAGCGACGGTTATGTTCGTCTCTAGTCCGTAGAAAAATTATAGAGACGGTCTTGCCATCTCAAATCCATCTCAAACTACAAATTTTTTAGAGACGGCTTAGAGAAGGAAAATACCGTCTCTAAAACCAAATATTGTTTGGCAATATTTGGGATTCGAACCCGAGCCTCTTGGATATTCTTTTTGCTCCATCCACTCCACCAATCCCATTCGTTACATTTTGTTCGTCCCGTTAGTTTAAAAAGAAGATGTGTAAATCTTTTATATATGTATATATATATATATGTATATTAATTTTTATGTATTATCGTGCTAGATCTATAGTGTACGTATTACCTATACAAAAAACTTAATGTGACATTAATTTTTGTTTCATTACCATGCTAAATCTATAGTATGCATATTACTTGTATGAAAAACTTAATTTGAATAAATATTGAAACCAAGTTAAGTGATGCTATAAAATTAAATATGTATAATAGTTATAAAAAATTCGTAACTCCAAGCTCCCATGATAGTTAGGTTTTAAGGGTAGGATTATAAATTACTAGCTATTTAAAAGGATTATCTAGTAAAATGTTGTAAGATATATGTATGTAATATAAGGATGAAATGCAATTGCACTTCGTGAACTATTATCTAATTTTAACTCTCACTCCTGAAACCTTTTAATTTTTTATAGTGACACCATCTCCATCCAATTATTTTTTTATCCATTTTTTAATTTAAAATAAACTATAAAAATGACAAAAACTCCATTGATCAAATAAATATGCATATCTTCTAAAATTTTGTTTTTATAGTAGATTGTTTTTATTTGTGTAATTTACTTATTAATACCCTATATCTTTCTATATATTTTGAAATTTGTAATATATATTATAAATTTATTCTTCATATCTTTCTATAATATTTCTCTTATAAATATTTATTTTTTATATCTTTCTATATATTTCTCATCAACAACCTATTCTTTATTTTATTTTTTATATATTATAAAACTTATAAAATATATATAATTAGATTTAGAATTTGATATGTAAATTACATCAATATAAATAATACGTTAGGAGCTCGTTTGCTTCGTAGGATGGGATTAGATGCAAGGGATAAAGTGAATGATTCTTTGTCTAAATTATGTATCAATCCAATTCCATAATATGTTTGGTTGCATAAATTTAAACTAAGGATATCCTAAGTATTATTTAATTCATTGTCTGGTCCTTTGGATTATTCCTAATAATAATTATTGATATGCTATAATTAACCCGCACTTTTTCCTATATATATATATATATGTATTAATTTCTCCAAAAATCATTTGAGAAAATTAGAGAATAGAAGAAGAAACTTAAATATTTACTTCACACAAACTAATTTAACTTTTGATTTTATGAATTTTGTTAATTTTGGTATTTTATTTGAGTTTTTTTTTTTAAAAAAAATGTTTTAAACTTGTTAAAAATTAGAAATATGAAACTTAGAAATCTATATTGTAAATGGATATTATATTTATATTATTTGTATTTGTATAACATTCGGTAATTAGGCAAGCAAATCGATTATTTTGGTATTTTTCTCAATATAATAGCAATATTCTTTTCACAAATTTCTTTAAGTATCTTAAAGGTTAGGAAGTATTTTCGTCTCTAAACCATCTCTAACCATTAGTTAGAGACGATTTAGAGACGGATTTTTTCGTCACTAAAGCCGCATTTTGTTGTAGTATACAAATTCATACAAAGTGCATGGCATCAACAACTCTGTATATATATATATATAAAGAAATATTTAATAAACTTCACATGTGTTTATAATACAAAATAAAAGATGAAATACTGTATTAGAACAGGGGTTCCTAACCATGCCCTCTGTACAAATCATAAATAATTTCTTCACAAAGTCGTAATTAGTTATCTATAGATTTACATAATGATCTAACAATCTAGATAATGCATATTATAGGTCATTATAGGTCATCTGATATTCTTTCACTTAAAATCAAATTCTTTTGTCAGAAAATACCTTTGAAATTTTATAAAGGAACTCGTCCTTTATTCCGTGTCCCGATTTCACATATACAAGTTTCTTTCATCCTCCTAAACTAAAGTTGCTCTATTGTAGTTTGCTTGCAAGTCTTTTGCCGGTATTGGTGGAAATAGACCATTAGTCAATTTACACGCTTTTTTCCAACTATTTGTTCTGTCTTGGACGTTTCCCAGGGACTCCATGAGGACACTGTTGGAAATTGGTTCGTTTGACCAAATAATTAAAGTATGCTCAAATGATAATTTCTTGAATATCTTGTATTTGTCGTAATATACGCCGCAGATAGATTATGACAATATAATTATTTGCTTAAAACAATTTTCAGGCGAATGAGAAATTAATGCTCAAAGTGAGCCACTTAAGTTTGACTAATGAGTAGTATTAAGGTAAATGTGGAATGGTGGGAAGATAAGGAGCCCCACAGTGGAAGAAGAAGAAAGGTTGTTCCAATTGATATAACTCAAGAAACAAAGAAGGGTTGGGTCCCCTGGGGCTACCACAAGTGTTTGGAGAAGGGAGAGGACCCACATCAATGTGGTTTTGACTCAACCCACACATGCGTGCGCCCACTCGCCTGCTGGTCGCCTCGGCCCCCTGGGTACCACAAGTAGTTTAGGCCCCTTGGGGGTACCACAAGTGTTTGGAGGAGGGAGGATGTACATCAATGTGGATTCGACTCAAACCACGCACTCGCACACTGGCTTGCCCGCCGGCCACCTCGACCTCGGCTTGGGCTAAGCTGGGTTGGATTTGGAATTGGAACTGTTACTGGTACTAGTACTGGAACTTGAACTGGTATTGGGTCTCATGTCCAATACTTATTTTTTTGAACAAAATTCATTTGAAATGAGCTTAATTTAATTAGTTTAATTAAGCCCAACCAAGAAATTAATTTTTTTCTTCTTCTTTCACTCGCTAATAAATTAAAGTTCTTGGGACACAGTTTTTGGCTGAATGGTGTCTAATCGCCTTAATAAATTTGAATTTTCCTTTTGTCGCACGCATTCATGCAAACTGAAAATTCCAGAAGCTGAATTTTTTAATTCCAGGAGTTGCGAATTTAATTCCTAGGGGTGTGTTTGACAAAAGATGACTGTTGTAAGCAACTCTTCAACCTTTATAAATACAGTCCCTATTTCAAGTCTTAGGCATAAAAAATGCTAGTTAATATCTCTGCATTCCCCCCTCATTCCATCATTCTTTTCCTGTATTCTAGAATTTTGTCCAAGTTTAAGGAGAGTTTGGGTGCGTTACGTGCGTATTTAAGTTCATTGGAGTCAAATAATTCGTGGTGCTGCTACTATTTGAACGATGTCGTTGTATTTTGGGAAGCGATAGCCACAAATAGTGAATACCAGTGCAGGGCTATTTTGCCTTAAAGACAAAGAGCACATCTCTCACCTCGGCCGTTCTTAGATCATAGTTTTTCTGTAAAAGTGCATTCTTTCCTAAAAGTTTAAGACGAAATATCGCAATTGTGATCTATGGCGTTCAACAACCAATCCAACAACCAGTCTTTTCCATCCACCATTTCTGCTGCTTCATCTGTCATGCCGCTTGCTCCCATTTACAGGAAAAAGCTAGAAAAGTTTTGTGGGGTTGATTTCAAAAGATGGCAGCAAAAAATGATGTTCTATCTTACAACCCTGAACCTTGTTAGGTTTTTAAAAGAAGATGCTCCATCCATGCCTAGGAATGATACCGACACTCAGAAATGGGCAACATATGATGCTGGGGGCATAGCGATTTTCTGTGCACAAATTATATACTGAATGGACTAGACGACTCCCTTTATAATGTCTATAAGTCCGATGAAAATGGCCAAAGAATTATGGGAATCACTGGACATGAAATACCACAAGAATGATGTGGGATTAAAAAAATTTGTGGTCGGTAAATTCTTGGACTATAAAATAGTAGATTCCAATTAAAAAATGAGCCAGGTTCAAGAATTACAAATTATTATGCATGAAATTCATGCGGAGGGATGACTATTAGTGAATCCTTTCAAGTGGCTGCAATGATTGAGAAATTGCCGCCATTATGCAAAGATTTCAAGAATTATCTTAACCACAAGCAAAAGGAGATAGGTCTTGAAGACTTGATCGTCGAATTACGAATTTAAGAAGATAATCGTATGACGGAGGTCAAGACTAAAAAAATAAAAATGGAGGCTAAGGCTTATCTGGTAAAACCAAATTCCAGCATGGGCAAAAAGAGAAAACGTCAAGAAGCCGGTCAGAAAGGCACCAAAAAGCCTAAAAAGTTCTTAGGCAACTACGATAATTGTGAAAAATCGGGACACCAAGCGAAAAGACTGTCAGCTTCCTAAAAAGAACAAGCATAATCAAGTCAATATCTTCGAAGAAAATTCCGTACTAGTGAATCTTTCTTAACTAAATCTCTTGGCGGTCATATTTGAGGCAAACCTAATCGATAATTCAAGCGAATAGTGGATTGACACCGGAGCTGCTCGTTGCATATGCTCTGACAGATCGATATTCTCCACATATATTCCAATTTATTGGCGAAAACTTCTCATGGGAAACTTGACAACATCGAACTGGGCAAAGTTATGTTGAAACTCAATTCAGACAAAGAATTGACGCTGATAAATGTGCTGCATGTCCGTAATATACGTAAAAATTTAGTGTTAGGTTCATTGCTAGTCAAAAATGGCTTTAAGCTTGTATTTCATTTGACAAGTTTGTAATCATAAAGAACGGCCAATTCGTAGATAGAGGATATGTGGAAAAAGGGCTGTTCAAATTTAATGTAATGCCTGTATTGAGAAATCTTAAAATGAATAAAGATAATGGTTCTGCTTACTTGACTGAGTATTTTAATTTATGGTATGTTAGATTAGAACATGTAAATTTTGACACTTTATGCAGATTAGTAATTTTGGAACTTTTGCCTCCATTTGAGACTAACACAAATAAAAAATGCGAAATTTGTGTTGAAATTAAAATGACTAAAGCTCCATTTCACTCAGTTGAAAGGAGCACTAGCACTATACCTCTGGAACTTATACATTGTGATATTTGTGATTTGACATTTGTTCAAACTAGAGGTGAAAAGAAGTATTTCATCACTTTTATTGATGATTATGCACAATTTTGCTATGTATTTTTATTGTGAAGCAAAGATGAAGCACTTGAAGCATTCAAGAGCTATAAAAATGAAGTTGAAAATCAACTTAACAAAAAGCTAAAAGCTATCCGAATTGATAGAGGTGGAGAATATGGGGCACCATTTGAAGAGTTTTGCATAGAGTCTGGCATAATTAATCAAACAACGGCTCTTTATTCACCTCAATCTAATGGCATTGCAGAATGCAAGAATTGAACGCTTAAGGAAATGATGAATGTTATGTTGATCAATTCTGGGATGCCCCAGAACATATCGGGAGAAACGATCCTCTCAGCTAATCATATTTTAAATAAAATACCACATAAGGTCAAAAGTGAGACTCCTTATGAACTATGAAAATGACGTAAACCTTTCTATAATAAATACCTTAAAGTGTATGCGTGTTTGACTAAGGTAGAGGTACCTAAGCCTAAATAAGTTAAGATAGGGCCCGAAACTATTGATTGTATATTTATTGGCTATGCAAACAAGAGTACAGCCTATCGGTTCTTAGTATATAAATTAGCTATTCCTGACTTAAATGAAGGCACGATTATCGAGTCCAAAAATGCTGCATTCTTTGAGAATTTCTTTCCTTGCAAAGAAAGGCCAGGAGAAAACTCGCATAAAAGGACTCATGAACTATCCAATGAACTCTCAAATATTAAGGAACCAAGGCGCAGTAAAAGAGCCAGAACTGCTAAAATGTTTGGTCCAAATTTTCTAACGTTTGTGTTGGAAAATGAAACATGGACAACAAGTGAAGCATTGTCCAGCCCAAAAGCTTCACTTTGGAAAGAAGCTATCAACAGTGAAATAGAGTCAATAATGTAGAATTACACTTGGGAATTAATCGATCTCCTAGAAGGTCTTAAACCATTATGTTGCAAGTGGATTTTTAGGAGGAAATATAAAGTCGATAGCACTATTGATAAATATAATGCTAGATTGGTAGCAAAATGGTTCAAACAAAAAGAAGGACTTAATTTCTTTGATACCTACTTACCAATAACAAGAATCAAGTCCATAAGGACTGTTATTGCCATTGCAGCGTTGCACAATTTAGAAATACATCAAATGCATGGAAAAAACAATATTCTTAAATGGTGAGTTAGATTAAGAAATTCATATGGAGTAACCCCAGGGATTCGTAGTTCCCGGACAAGAAAAGAAAGTGTGCAAACTTGTTAAGTCACTTTATGGACTTAAACAAGCTTTGAAACAATGGTACAAAAAATTTGATAGAACCATGTTTACAAATGGTTTCAAGATTAATGAATGCGATAAATGCGTATATGTGAAAAATACGCAATCAGACTTTGTCATAGTATGTCTCTATGTGGATGACATGCTAATCACCGGTAGCAATCTTGATACTATCATAGCTACCAAGAAATGCTTATAAAGCATTTTGATGTAAAAGATATGGGCGTCGCTGATGTTATAAAAATAATTAGAACCTCAAAAGGTTTGACTTTAACACAATCACACTATGTTGAGAAAATTCTAAGGAAATTCAATGCATATGATCTTGCACTTGTAAAAATGCTCATCGATCCAAGTATAAAATTAAGCAAAAATCTTGAAGAATCCATATCCCATCTAGAATACTCAAGAATAATAGGCAGTTTGATATGTTCAACATACTGCACATGACCAGACATCACATGCACCATAAATAAATTAAGTAGATTTACAAGCAATCCAAATAATGACCACCGGAAGGCATTAATAAGGGTACTCAGATATCTGAGATATACAATGGACTATGGGTTAAATTATATTAGACATCCAATAGTATTAGAAGGGTATAGCAAAGCAAATTGGATATCAGGTACTAAAGACACTAAATCCACAAGTAGATAGGTGATCACTTTGGGTGGAGCTGCAATATCGTGGAAGTCTTCCAAGCAAACTTGCATAGCTCGGTTCACGATGAAGTCCGAGTTTATTGCCTTAGATAAGACAGGAGAAGAAGCAAAATGGCTTCGAAACTTTTTACAAGACATTCCTTGTTGGCCTAAGATAGTAACTTCTATTACAATTCATTGTGATCAGCTATAGGAAGAGCTCAAAGTACTATGTATAATGGTAAGTTTCGTCATATAAGGCGGAGATATAATACTATAAAGTAATTGATCTATAACGGAGTAATCTTCCTTGACTATGTAAAGTCTTTAGGGGCTTTGTTTTATGCGTATTTTGAATGACAATTTAATATTATTTTATGTAGATTATAACATTTGATTTTTTCTAAAAAAAGCTAAGGTGCTGAGGTTTATAAGTTTTTAAATGTGTAAATAATTATCAACCATGAAAGAAATACTAAATCAATTGTGATAAAATGTACCGATGAAACCTTTGTTCAAGTGGCTATTCAAGTAACAAGGTGGAGGTCTTATAATACTAGAGGTCGAGAGTTTAATTCTCACTAGTAAGTGGGACTTGTTTTTCTACCATATCGTGTCAGTAGGCTATTAATAATTTCTCTACTATATAGTAGATTGTTTGAGGATTCTTTTTGTTGCATTGATTTTTGATTTCTTTTATATACTTTGGGAGGGAATTGTATCACTGACCTCCTCTTTTGGGAAGATTGTAAAGCTAGAGCGGTGCATCCATCCTTTGACATGTCATTTAAATATTATAATCGCTTGTCTATAAAAGAAAAATTTCCATTAAAATTTATTTTTCTAGTGTTCACATGTCAACATATAAATTTATCATAATAATTTTCAAGTTTGGAAGTTCTAGTTCATCTTCTCATCGAGGACAATGGTCGATTAATATACTTACATTTTATTTTATTAAACATTCATGCATTTTAAATTTAATTTTTATTAATATTTTGACCCCAATTAATAAAAATTCTATATAGACCGGCTAAAAAGTTTCTTCTTCTTCCCTTCTCTCTCTCTCTCTCTCTCTCTCTCTCTCTCTCTCTTTATTTTATTTTTTATTTGTGTGTGCCGGGGGGGGGAACCTTTTTGACCCCAATAAATACAAAAACAAAAAGAAAAACTGAATCACAGGTCAATTTTTTTGGTTAAAAAAAAAGTTAAGGTTTACAAGTTTTTAAGTTTTTAAATGTGTAAATAATTATCAACCATGAAAGAAATACTAAATCAATTGTGATAAAAATGTGCCAATGAGACCTTTGTTCAAGTGGTTATCCAAAGAACAAGGTGGATGCCTTCTAATACTAAAGGTCGTGAGTTCGATTCCCACCAGTAAGTTTCTACCATACAGCGTCAATAGACTATTAATAATTTTTCTATTGCATAGTTGGTTGTTTGAGGATTCTTTTTGTTATTTTATTCATTTTTTTATTTTTTTTAAATATACTTTGGGAGGGAATTGTGTCAGTGACCTCTTCTTTCGGGAAGATATTAAAGAAAGGTTGGTGCATCCATCCTTAAATTATTTAAATGCTATAATCACTTGTCTATAAAAGTAAAAATTCCATTAAAATTTTTTTTTCTAGTGTTCACATGTCAACAAATAAATTTATCATAATAATTTTCAAGTTTGGAAGTTCTAGTTCATCTTCTTGTTGAGGACAATAGATTAATATACTTAAATTTTATTTTATTAAATATTCATATATTTTAAATTTAATTTTTATGAATATTTTAACACTACTTAATAAAAATTTTGTTAGACCACGGGCTAAAAAGTAACTTGACGATGTGTAGTAACTTTTGTGAAATATACCTTGGCCTTATTGGTTGTGTTTCATGAAGAGGAATTAAGAGAATATTTAATAATTCCACAATGATTTAAGCACATCCATGGGTTCACACTTCGCAATTTGAATCTCCAATTACAATTCATATTTCATTTCCAATTTTATTGCACAGATTCATACAAAGTGCATGGGCATCAAAACTCTATGTCTTTACAAAGAAACATTAATTAATACACCTAATATGTATTTATGATACAGAATAGAAAATGAAACACTGTATTAGAATAAGGGTTCCTAACCGCTTTCTCTGTACAAATCATCAATAATGTTCTTCACAAAGTTGTAAGTAATTATCTATGGATTTACATAATGATCTAACAACCTAGATAATATATAATATACGTCATACTATATTCTCTCACTTAAATTCAAATTCTTTTATCCGAAAATACCTTTGAAATTTCATAAAAAAAATTCATCCTTTATTCTGTGTTCCCATTCCACATTTACAAATTTCTTTCATTTTTCTAACTTCAAGTTGCTTTATTGTAGTTTGCCTGCAGGTCTTTCGCCGGCCTTGGTGGAAATAGACAATTAATCAATTTACACGCTTTTTTCCGACTGTTTGTTCTATCTTGGAAGTTTCCCAAGGACTCCATGAGGACATTTATTTTCCATCTTCGTTGTAATTTTGTTTTAATTAAGCAAATTGACCTAAAGGTCAATTTGGAGGGTCCTGGCTGGGAAACTGATTGGGTTTATCAATTATCCAATGCAAACAAAGTTAGCTTATTCTCATACTTTACTTGATTTTGAGCTTTTAATTTTTCTTTTCAGAGATTTTAATTTGTTCAAACGTTTTTTTCGACAAAGCTTCTCGTTAGATTTAGAAAAGGATTTTTTTTTTTGAATAAAAAAAAAAAGAAACTCAAAATATCTAACAAAATTATAGCCAACAATTTGAATTACAACTAAATGAAATTAATCCTATTTGATGATGACAAGATTTAGAAGCCTGATCATATTGAGATATTATTTTCTTTTCAAGCACTTGATGAGTTTTGGTCTTAAGTTATTCAACCTGGTTTTCATTTGTCTTATAATACTCTTACTGACTTAAGCATATATTGTAGGGTTTTTTAGTTTAACCACAGTAATACTGTCTGACTTTAATTTCACGTTAAGATATCAGCATATTAGCTGTATGCAATCATCTAGGACAACCTATCGAATTTTTCTCGAATCATATATAGATTGATACATCTAGTCCTGTTGAACAATTCTGGATCACTAGTTCTCCTTTCATGAAAATTGACATATCGTATTACTTAAGGCGTGACCTTTTCATTCAATTTTCATACATTAAATACCTACACATGATCTAGAAACTTGACAAAATCCCCAGCTGAACTTTTCCAACACAAACTGTACTAGGAGAATGTTTGGCATTGCTTCTGTTTTAAGAAAAAGTTATTTTCATATAGAGATGTTAAAAAGCTAGTTATAAAAGTACGTAACAAAAATTAAGAGTGTTAGCAATTAAAAGCTAAAAAATATTATTATTGTTTGTTAAAAAAATGATTTTCCGTACGCTTAATTATATTTTTAAATTTTAAATTATAAAAATGAGAGTAATAAATTTTTTTTATATAATTTTTTTTAACCGAAAAGTAGAAGCTAAAATTTAAAAGCACCTCATGAGGTACTTTTAGATTCTGACTGATTTTAGCCTAAAATCACTTTTGCAAAAGCAAAAATTACCTTACCAAATACTTCTAAAACCACTTTTTAATAGCTAAAAGTTAAAAGTTGCACTCAAAAGCAATACCAAACACCCTTTATATATACACTTGCATAAATGATAAATTTATGAATCCTCCCCAAGAACACTTTCCCACTCTCCCATTTCCTCTTCATGTTCCATACATTCAATCATGGCTTATTACATGATCTTTCTCGCATTACTATGTGCACTAAATTTTCAAACAATTGCAAAATCACAAGACAACAATTTGGACACATATATTGTCCATGTTGAGTTACCTTCAACCTCAACTCTCAGCAGCCTTATGGAT
>JACFYI010002311.1:44452-55881 GCA_014898755.1 Handroanthus guayacan
TAGTGGGTTGGGAAATGTGATAATGAGGCTAAAGAATGTGATAAATGTTTTTTTTTTTATTTTTTGTGATAGATAAAATTGTTTTTTTGTTTGATAAAGTTATGTTTGATTATGTTTTAGGTGGATGATGTTTTATTATAGATGTTAAATCAATTACCTTTTTGTTTGGGTGGTAAGGAGAAATTTGATTTTAATAACATTTTACAATTATATATAGGCGGGGATCGCCTTATGAATAGTGCTTTGGTCCGTAAATGCTAATTTTTCTTTTTTTTTTTGCTTTTTGCTTTGAAACGACGTCGTTTGCTTAAAACATTGTTGTCCTTACTTATATTTTTTGCTGGTATTGTTGTTCTTGCCTTTGTCTTATTGCGTCAGTGGTGGGGCCCACGGTTATTTATTTGCGGACGAAAAATCAGATTTAGAGTGCAGTTGTTGTAGGCCTGTTATAATTGTACTATATGCATTTATGTTTGCACACTGTTTTTTGTTTGTCATAAACTTTCGGATGAAAACACTACTTTTGAGAATATTTATTAATTTATTATAGCTAACATTTTTTCAGAATTTGGTCATTCCCTAGGCAGAAATCTCTTTTCTTTTCAGGAATTGATCATTCCCCAGGAGAAATCTTTTTAAGGTAAAAAATTTCTTGCTACTCCTATCTCCTTAATTAGCCTTCTCTGGGCTGGTTACATCTTTGTTCTCGGATCTTTTTCGAAATAAAAAATATTTATGAATAAATAATATTATTTGAAAATTTCTTTCCAATGAATTAAGAATAGATTATAATTTATTATTAATACAATTACCCTTCATAAAATTAAATAATTGCAAAAATATAAAACATTAGAAATAAAACAAAATAGTTAATGTTCGTATTTTTCTTTTTTAAGGAAAAACAACGATCCAATTTAACTACAATGTTTATAATATATAGAAGTGAATAAGTTTATTTAAAAAAATTCTAATAAAGAATAATTTGGTCATTTAGGATATATATATATATATTTTCAAGAGATTAGGAATAAATTATAAATTGTCATTCACAAAATTATCCTCGATAAAATTATAGAACCGTAAAAATATTGAATATGAGAAATAAACAAAATAATTAATGATCTTACTTTAAGAAAAGCAACGCATCCAATGCCATATAAAATCTTTGCAGTATATATAAATGAAAAAAATTATGAATACATAATTTTAGCAAAAAAGTCTATTAAAAGATGGTCTATTAAAATAATTTCGTCATTGTAGTGTCAATTATTATTAACTACCATTTCTTTCTCAATCCTTCATTAAAAAAACAAAATATGTAGTATAAGTGACAAAAAATTAAGTGATAATGTAAAATTATCACTAATTTTATAAAAGAAAGTGATAAAGAATTATATTTTGCCACAAAAAAATGATTTTAACAAACTAAATAGTAACAATAATGTATTTATATTGTCACTATTCAATTAGAATAAGAGTGATACCATTTCTTTCTCAATCCTTCATTACAAAAAAAAAATATAGCATGAGTAATAAAAAATTAAGTGATAATGTAAAAATTATCACTAATTTTATAAAAGAAAGTGGTAAAGAATTATATTTTGCCATAAAAATTATTTTTAACAAACTAAATAGTAACAATAATGTATTTATATTGTCACTATTCAATTAGAATAAGAGTAACAAACAATTGTATGCCAATAAAAATATAATCACTAATAATATGTATTAAGTATCAATAACTTTCATCTTATCACTAATTATATATTTTAGATGATAATAACTCTTGTATTGTCACTATTTGATTTGTCAAATAAGCTTGTGCATAACAATCATGAGATTGTAATCATTACATCATTTCTTTTTCATCTTTATTTAATTACTAAAGTTGTTCTATTATTATCTAATTTCATTTGATACCAATCACCTCATAAATCTTTAAATTAGATTGTACTATATTTGCATTAAAAAATTAATTAAAGAATGTGTCTTGAAATTTGAACAAATTAATTTAAATAACAAGTTCAACAAACAAATAGATATTTTAAAAATTTAAGACAAAAGTTTTTAAAAAGAAAAAAAAACAAAAATAATATAAAATAATTGATTTGTAAAAGGATTTCGAAGAGTAAAATTAGAGAGGAAAGAAATTTTGGTATATTAGCAAAATAAATGCAAAAGAAGTATATATATATATATTGCCTCTCCGTCCCTCTCCTATATATATATATATATATATTATGTTTTCTTTCTACATGTTTAGTCTAATTTTATTATTTATTTTTCTTAAACCTAACATTTTTAATTTTTTTCTAATGTATTATTTTATATAGCATATTAAACTATTTATATAGTTAGAAAACTACGTTTTGTATAAAAATTAATAAAAACTTTTAATTTTAAATTTGTAAACTAACAGTCTAATTAATTGATGTTACAAGATAATTAATCCACCTTCTTATTAGATCACTCAAACCTCAACTGATTGCACTACCTAATTCTAAGTCAAATGGCAAGTTTTACCACTGTCTTAAGTCAAGTAAAAAGTTATATGGACAGTGAAGATGGGAGAGATGTGATCAATAAAATAATATAAATAATGTTATTTAGTTTGAAATTAACTTCTAATATTTTTCATTTATTTCTCATGGGTTAAAAATAGAATTATCTAATTAAGTTTGGAATTTAAATATCATCTTCTTTGGATATGAAAATGTTTTTACTTACTTATGATACAATATCAATTCTCTATAATTCCCTATAATCAATCATAGTAGTACACAATTTTCTAAAAATGCAAAACAATGAAGAGACTGTTGGCTAAATTTAATTACATTTAATGTTATATATTTACTTCTCATTCTATAAATTAGATACCTGATATTACAAAGGCTTATAGATATGTATAATGTTATATTACTAATCATGTTTAAACTAAAAACAAATATTGAAACAAATGATAATCCGAAATTGGCTCTTCCTCTTCAACCACAAAGATAATGGAAGTTGCTTCACAAAGATAAAATGCACCAATATATTTTATTTATGTCTACATAATTTCTTTCTTTTTGGCTACATCAAGCTTTCTAAATTTAAATTAGTTAATAACGATAATTCTATCCAAATTTTCAGCTGAAGGGAATGAAAAGGACAAAGAAATTACAACAGTAGAAGATCCCACGTAGAGGAGGTAGGTACATTATTTTGCTTTCAAAGGATGACAACAAACTGATATCTTGTGCAGGTTTTTGTTCATGAAATTGCATTTTTGCGAAGCTCCTCTAATGTTTTGCTTATGAAATCTAGTTAAATATCCTTGCTATTAGGAGTGATGTTTATATATTATGGTTGAACAACAAAATAATAGTTTGTTGCGATGTAAATAGAAAAAATATGCAAGCCTAAGAAATAGTAAAAATATAACGTCATGGGCTAACATTTTGCTTTCATTTAATTGACAATGATGTACAGAGTGATTTGAACACTGCTTTGACACTAATGGCTGCAAGAAAATGTTAATGATGTTTTTTAATGGTATTATTCTTGTGTTATTAAAGTCTTTTATTTTATATAATGCGTGCTATTCATTGGAATCTTTATCATGCTACATGGCAGTATTTGAACAAACTAATGAACTGCAACTTGATTTTGTAATAAGGGATGAATTATTTTTTGGCTACTTTATTTTTAATTTTTATGGACTCCATTTGTTAATATTCTTGCACTTAATTGTTTTCAACTCAATAATGCAAATATAGGTCATTTACATCTGGTATTCTGATAAATTGTTAAAATACCATAACAAAATTCCAAGGTATGTGTTGTGGTTTTTAATATTATTGATTTAGACGAATGGGCATGACACCGCGCCTCGCGCGGTGCGCTCTTTCTAGTATATATATATATATACGCACTCCTAGTTTATTGCAAACTGGCCCCTAGGTTGTTGAGTGCCTCAAATTCGCCACCAAAATTTCAATTTTGATAAGTTCAATCCAAAGCTCACATTTTTGCAATAATAATTTCAAGTTTTTTTTTTTTTTACTCTACATTCTTATTATAAATTTTAATTTTGGGGCAATTGGGTCCAATTTAAATACTTTTTTAGCTCCTAAGTTTTTATTAATCCAACTTTTACTCTCCAGTAATATCATGAAATTTTACTTGCATCTGTTTTGTCCCAAAATAAAAATATGGGGTATTATAACTTTAAGGGTTAATCACAAAATTATCGAAGATAATCTTCCAACAATTATCTTTACATAAATTACATTATGTTAAATTTACACTCTCATAGTACTGCAAATATTACATATTGGTTCAAGGGCACTTTTGTCATGACATTTGATTAATAGAGAACAAGGTTTTCAAATAACATAATTGATGACGTTATCCAAAATTGTGACACAGAATAATGTTGTTAGTTTCATGTAAGGCAAACTTCAAGGTCAAGGGGTATTTGTAATTTTTAAAATTTTTTGTTTCCTTTTTTTCCTTTTTTTTCTTTTCTTTTTCTTTTTTCTTTTTGGTTAAATATGCAAAACCTCAGGGAGGTTTTTGTGATTGACCCTTTGTATTATATATGTTTTTGCATGTTATGTGTAGATAAATAATTAAACGATACAGGTGGGGGGAGATTTTATTATTGAAAAAGAAAAAACACTTAATTCAACAGAAGATAGTTAGTAAACTATTTCGAAATTCCTAACAAGAACTTTGTACTACTACATTATATTTTTCTTCTTTTGTTACAGAGTGAGATTTACAGCTTAAATTGAGTTTATCTATAGGGCTTGCATCTTGTTTTTGCACCAAATTAGGAATCTGAAAACATTAAGACTAGATTACTACAAGGGAAATCAAATCTCCTTTGAATTTACATCAACCTCTTAAGAGTAGAAGAAACAGAAATATGCCGTGTAACTATTTTTGTGGTGAGGGAAATGAGCTGGAAAGATCATACAACCGACCCCAAGTGTAGGCTTTGCCTTTGCTTCCCACCATACATCTGCATCAAGCGCTTGGTCTCGTTCACCTAAACTTTTGTTTTCGTTCTGCATCAAACTCTAGATATGATCAACATTTGTTAAGAAAAATACTAGTTTTCCATTTATTTCATGCGTCTGGCTGCCTTTGTTAAGACAGAAGCACTAGACCCTATCAGCCAATATGACGAATTAGAGTGACTAGATTCAACGTTATTACTAGAGAAAACATCACAAAAACTTCAGAGTTTCTTGAAACTTTGAGCTCCGGTGGCTGGTACTCTCTATACCAGCAACACATACATCGCATAACCATAGACCATGAGTTGTGGTATTGTACCACTATTCTGCCCTGTGCACAGCAGTGGCTTATAAAAATTCCTTGCTAAGCGGCGTAAAAGTGGGGTAATAAGAGAAGTAAATCAAGTGACAAGTCTTCTTTAAAAGCCTGGAATGACAGCTTGGTGGTGGGAGGTTTCACGGGAGAAAAAATAAACATGCATATGTTTCCTCGGAAGGAGAAGGAAGAATGAATCACCAAGTCAAGGACAGCCAACCATCTTTCGTGACACCAAAACTAGCACTCAATTTTATAGCTAGCGCAATGTAATGGGTCTCCGTCTCACATCAATATTCCAAGACCAATGTATCCTTCCCCTTAGCAACAAATTTTCTAAGGGAGAACTGTGCCCGTGACAACGAGCTCCCTTTTCATGGTTGTTTTACAGGCATTTGAGTGTTGTTCATGGAACTATGGACAAAAACCAAAATGCAGTAAAACCTGTACAAGGTTAGGTTGGAAATCCACAATAACTAGCTAACAAGACTAGAAACCGATGCTGAAGAAAATTTCAATTGATTCCACTGTATACCCAATTCATGGCTCCGGAAAGCAGAGGGCCAGAAACATACATTACCATCACATAAGCAAAAGTAAGCAAAAACAACTCTTGCAGCACATCCAAAATTGTAGTTGATTGAATTCAGGCTCATGTCTCAAAATATTAAACTACAAAATTCGAGCATAACTCTTTGGTTATAGAAATCTCACCCAAGTCAGAAAAATTTGACAAAACACATTTAAGTCTACAGATTGGCCTTAGAACCTAGTTCATCCTCCTTATGAGTTCATTGATGTAATCCTCACGATTACCAGCATCGCCACCTTCAACATAGTGATTCCTCTTCTTCTTCAATCCACCCAAAGGTGCTTTGAGTTGGAATGGCCACAAGAAGTTATTTGCTTCCTTGAAATGGAGCCCCACCGTCAAGATCTCGTGAATAAGATCTTCTATGCAAATTATTCCATACTTTCCCAACACCTACATAAATTAGCAGTACAGAAATAAGAAACTGAGGGAAAAAAATGATGAACTAAGCATTGCACTATTTTATACATGTTGGTAAATTAACCTGTTCAATTATGGAATTGTCAGTCAAAGCAATTCTCTGCTTGTTTACTTTTCCGTAACCGCGCTTATAAATTAACTCCCTGACGCTTTTAAGGTTGGGATACCTGAAAATTTATAAATCAGTAAGCAGTCGTCAGGCTGTATTAAATCCATAAGAATAAAAAATAAGCCTGTAAGGTAAAGCTTACCCATAAGTAACATAAGGCTCAACTCTGTGCAGCATGTTCATTGTAGCTTTGTTTACTTTCAAGAATACACCATTAAATATCTACACAAATGTCAAATGAAAACCATCAACCAAATGCAAGAGTTAAAGCAAGACAGGAGTTGTTCACTTCCCAAAACAGGAAAAGAAACATGTAAAAAGTAAGACAGAAATATGAAAAAATCAAGATCATAGTTCCAAACCACATGTACAGTTAAGTGCGTATAAGTAATACGTAATCATGAAGAAGAAACCAAATACACATAATAATAAGATATTCTGATAGTTAACCCAATTGCAGTTCTATTCAGAAGTATTTCATCAAAGAAGTAAGAACGGCATTTATCTAACACAATCCAACGACATAAATAGATTTATCAGACTGCCATGTCAACTTTGGCAACACTAACCAATGTTCCACAAATCTTATTTTCCTCCAAAAACCTGAAGCACAATGCAAAGGTCAATACTGTCATAGTCCATAACATCTTCTAATTGATGCCAGGGAACATGCGCTTTATCCGAACACATAATTAGTCCACATCCTAGTCACTGCATCAGTAAGAAATTCTTATGCAAATAGAATTTGGCAATCAGAAAATCTCCCAACAAATACATAGATTATTGGGACAAAAATAAATCTAGCTAATAAAAGCAAATAGGATCCAGTCTTGGAGAAGTAAACCCTTATGGAAAATGAGAAATTGTGGGTCATGGAAAAGTTACAATTCGAGTTAAAAACTCACATATTCTGATTTTCATAATAAAGGATAGCTCCTTGAGTTTCACTCTGAAATGTGAACTAGTATTTAATTGTATATGATTTCAAGCAGAGTAAAGATATCCGTTTATGCTTTCTTATCAAATTATTGGGAAAAATAAATAAATAAATAAAAAATAAAGAAACAGGTTTGGAGGCTTAGAGCCTCATCAGTGAAGCTTATGCAAGGGGCAAAACTGGTTAAAATAAATAAGCCATTGTTATAAAATGAACAGCAACCAAACTAACAAATAGGCATTACTTAAATTTAGCTGAGCACGGATATATTTGGTAAGGGGATGAGAAGCAAACTAGAGTCCTCTAAGTAGAGAATTAGAGAAGACATAAACCCAAAACTCACCTTGCAAATTTGAAGAGTCTAGCAATAGGAAAAAGCTGACAGCAATAAGTACCTGACGCAATCTAAGAAGCTGCAAAATTTTCTTGGTCCTTGGGTGCATGGAATTAATTCTGGAAAGATTATAAATACATGTAATTATAGCTTCCTACAGAGAACCAGAAACTGAATAAATACAAAAGTTAGCAAACGTCTTACCCGCGAATCCTGATGATGAACAAAAGCTTAGCTTCTGGGTTGACATAAAAGCCACCCTTCAATCTAGCTTCACGCTTCAACCGAATCAACTGCTTCTCCTACATGACAAAATTAAAAATAAAGTTCAAAAAAAGCGAAAAAAAATCAAAAGAGAGAACAAGTGAGACTACCAACAGGGGACGTTTGAATTTGATTCTAAGATGAAAGATAATTCAGGCATACCTGTTCTTCGTACTCCTTTGCATACTGTCTTGCTTTCTGACAGATCAACTTTCGGGTCTCAACTTTCTTCTTTTTTGCATCTTCAAGCTCTTTTGCCTTTCCAAGGGCCCATTCTTCAGCCCGCTTCTGCTTCTTCAAAACAGACTCTGGAATTATAACATTACCTTTAGCAACCTCAGCCATCTCTATGTCACAGCAATCAGAAAGAAGAAAACCAAAAATCAGAACATTGAAGCTAACGTTAAAATAACAGCACCCTGGCTCGCGCTCAAACCAAACTATAAATATTATCATCACAAATAAGCAATCAACAAATACTATTATGGTTAGACTGAAATTATAACACAAAAGGATCGATTGTAGAACAAAAGCTTTCAGGAAATACAAGTATAAAGTTTAGCCATTTTGCTTATAAAAGTAGATCCTCTTTCATCCTATTCAGAGAAATCATACAGAGTCATAGATTATCTGACATCATTTAAATCCATAAAAACCCCACTGACGATCCAACTAAACTCCAAACTTAACCATAGTGCAAAACTTGTAACAAAACACTAAGTTATTCCATTGGTATGCATCTCTCTTGCAGGGCTATGCAAAGAAATATACATTTGAAAGACATTTCAAGGAATTTTGTCCCAAAAAATTAGTTGACCCAAGTCCTTTTCTTACTTCTCAACCTCACATGACCCAATAACTAAATCTCTCGCCCAATTTAAAACAAAAGAACAATTTTAAAAGTATGGAGCAGTAAGGCTCCAAACAAAGATCCCAGATTTTTCACCTAGAAAAACCAACAATTAAAAGCCAAACACAATGCAAAACGGAATCGCTATGAATTTATTTTTTTTTAAATTCTTTTGATCCAGTAACTTGTTAATAAATAAACCAGCAAATGCAGCATTATCAAACACAATGGCAAGTGTTTCCGCTACTTTTTTGAGCTTAAGCAATACCAAGAGGAACTACCAGTCTTCGGAGACCAAATTACTCCCAAAAGCAGGTGCTCATTCTCATCATTCAGGTCAGCATCCACTTGACAAATCGAGTTGTTTTTAGATGTTAGACATAAAAAAACCAATATTGGCAAGTTACCTGATTGAAAGGCACGCAGGCACAACTAGGGATTCTTGCAGCAGCGAAGCTCGGAGAAAGCAGTAAGAAAACCCTAGTACGCATATACCGTGAAGAAAGGAGCTATTTAGGGCCGTAATTGGGCTTGATATGTTTTGATGAGCATTCTTTTCTGACAATAATGAGAGCCCAATCTACTTGAACTCAATGGCCCATCCCTTCCCCACTCCCACAACACAACAACACAAAATTCACCCCCCATCCTCGGCGACGATAGCCTCCCCTTCCCTTTGGGGGTAGTGCTACTTGTTAAAGTTGGGTAACAGATCAACGATGGTCCTCAAAATTCCATTTTCATTCCAAAAATTCCATTTTCATTCCATGAAAAAGATAACTTAAGAACACAATATTTCATATTATTTATATTTATACTATATAATATAGGCATGGAAGGCCTTGTGAACAGTACTTTGGTCCGTAATTTTATCTTTTTCTGTTTTTTTTTTTTGATTTTTTTAATAAACAGTGTTTTGGCCTTTATTTTATCTTTTTTTTTATTTTGTTTTTTTTTTGCTTTTTTTGAATGAACAGTATTTTCAGCTTTTTTTTTTTTAAAACCTTTGGATTGCTATGAACAATGTTTTCGTCCGTTAATCTTTTCTTTTTTTTTCTCCAATCTTTCGATTGCAAAAACGACATCATTTTGTGAGCTATCTATTGTTTTTGATTGTATATTGTGCTATTATATTTAACGGGTAAAATTCAATTTGGTTCTTGAAGTTTTATATTAATTATAAAATAGTCCATGTGCTGTTAATTTATTTCAATTTCATCCCCCAATGATCTTTTGACAACAATTTTTGACCGAAAATAGCAAAATGAGAAAAACACCCTTGAACTTTTTTTTAGTAAATTACCATTATATATAGGCTGTGAAGACCTTATGAACAGTGCTTCGTCTGTAAGATGTATTTTTTTATTTTTTTCCCTTACTTCTTTTCCAAGTCAAAACGGTGCCGTTTGTAATATTAATGCTATGAATACTTGTACCATGTGCTGGTTTTTTTGTCAATCTTTTTGTTTTTTATGTGATGATGTCGGCCCCAACTTCATTTACAGACAAAAAAATGCATTTTTCATTGTTCTTTTTTTTGGTCCGTCTCTTATGCATTGATCGTTGGGCCCTGCGATTGCATAGATCAAATAGCTTTCCCCTTTTTCTTTTTCATTTTTCATTTTTTTTTGTTCTATTTATTCAATAGTGGGGTGGGTTTTGTTACGATTTTCCTACAAATAAGTCTATTTTTTTCTTTTTTCAAGTTATCATTTCTGATATGTTGCCTTCATATATTTCCATGCATGTTGATTTTTTGGATTAATTTTGTGTTAGTTGGGGAGGTTAATTAAAAAGGAGGTAATATTTGGTTTTCAAAATGGTGTCTAAATTTTGGAGTTCAGTTGGTAATTATCCAGACTATACTTAGAAAATGAGAAACAATGAAATTATTATATTTAAGTGATTATAAAATTCTATATATAATGTCTGTATATGTTTTGGAGTATTTCAGGGAATAATATTTAAAAAATAGTGTTCTATAGTGGGTTGGGAAATGTGATAATGAGGCTAAAGAATGTAATTATGTGATAAATGTTTTTTTATGTTTTTTGTTATAGATAAAATTATTTTTTTGTTTGATAAAGTTATGTTTGATTATGTTTTAGGTGGACGATTTTTTATTATAGATGTTAAATCAATTACCTTTTTGTTTGGGTGGTAAGGAGAAATTTGATTTTAATAATATTTTACCATTATATATAGACAGGGATCGCCTTATGAATAGTGCTTTGGTCCGTAAATGCTAATTTTTCTTTCTTTTTTTTTTTGTTTTTGCTTCGAAACGATGTCGTTTGCTTAAAACATTGCTGTCCTCACTTATACATTTCGCGGGTATTGTCGTTCTTGCCTTTGTCTTATTGCGTCAGTGGCGGGGCCCACGATTATTCATTTGCGGATGAAAAATCAGATTTAGAGAGCAGTTGTTGCTTTCGGATGAAAAGACTACTTTTGAGAATATTTATTAATTTATTATAGCTAACATTTTTTCAAAATTTGGTCATTCCCTAAGCAGAAATCTCTTCTCTTTTCAGGAGTTGATCATTCCTCAGGAGAAATCTTTTTAAGGTAAAAAATTTCTTGCTACTCCTCTCTCCTTAA
>JACFYI010002312.1:8737-21453 GCA_014898755.1 Handroanthus guayacan
AGACGCTGAAGGTGCTGTGCGTTTCTTGCTGATTCTTCGGAAGCAGAGGACGAGGAGAAGGAGACAAGAAAAAGCCACAGTTACCCCGCCGGCGAGGGGTGGTGGAAGGTGGCTGTCTTGATAGCGGGGTGGCGGCGGAGAGAGGAGGTGGCGGGAGGGCATAGTTGTAATTTTGAAAGCATGGAGGGTCGGAGGCTTGTGGCCGGTGCTGCTAATAAGGACAACTGATGATTGACTAAGAAAAGTGGGAAAATGGCCAATTGTGTGAATGAATGGAAGAATTACAGCAGAAAATTCATTTGTTGGAGTTTCATGGGAGTCAAGTTAGTGGAAGTTAGAAATTCGGAAATTGGAATTATTTCATTCCAGATGTGGGAATTTCTTTGTTTTTCTGGATAATTAATCCTACTGTCATAATTAACAAAACACTTTTGAAATTTGAATAATTACAATTATATTCATAAATTGACGCTTAATTACATTTACACTTCATTATCAGGAGGATTTATTTGTAATATTTCAGAATTTTCAGAAAGTATAATAAAAATTATGAAAATTATGAAAATTATCGATTAGCTGAACTAATGTAGAGAGCATAATGATAATTATTCAAATTTCATGAGATATTATAATTACAAAACCTCAAGGTATTAAGGCAATTATCCCTTTTTTTATGTACAATGACCAATGATATATTTTTCTATTTCTTTTAACAAACGTAAAATGTTACTATCATTTGTCGCAAGCGGTTCCCACGCACATAAATGCTTTTTTTGAATTATATATATGTATATATTAGTAACGGACAATCAACCACTTAAAATGCCAAACAAGTGGTGCATCGTTCTTTTCAATGATTAAGGATATGAATTAATACAAATCCTCCAAGCTATCATCCGGTAATACTAAATTACCATGCCGTAGATAAAAACCTACACATTATCCATGAAAATTAAACTTATAGCCTATAAGTTATAAGACTCTACCTCACCAGTTGGACAAGGGCTCGTCCATCAATATCAAAACAATAAATAAAATTCAAATGATATGAGTGCCTCCAAGTTAACACCAATATGAAATCTCAATACTCTGTCATAAACTTCAAGAAGAATATATCCAATTAGTCTTTTCAAGTTCTTCACATGAAATGGATTCTTCCTCCTTAAAAGTTTCTCCCATTTGCTTAAATTGAAAGTTTACACAAAAAGGAGAAAAAAAAAACCATTTACTGGATGTCTTTATTTGAATCAGAAGATGATTTAAAAAAAAAAAAGATAAAATTTCAAGATATGGCAAATTCTTTTTGCTAATATATTATAATATTATGTTTTATTGAATGCGTGATAGGTAAGTGAAAGGATAAATTTGGATATTTAAAATGAAAACGAGAATTGCATAATATGTATTGTGTAGATGTGCTTAAATTTTCAAATAAGCTGCGGACATAGTTTCCTCTTTTTAAATTTTAATTAATAAACTATTTTTGGAATTTCTTCCCCATTTTCTAGTACAGTATTTTTCATGTGATAATGGTGTGTTGTAAATTTTTAACATTAAAATATGCTATCAAAATATTCAAGGTTTATGACTAGAAATTTTTCATTGAAATTAATTAGTACATTCAAAGTTGGAGGTCTTTGAACTTGGAAGATTTTATCCTTCTTTTTTTTTCCCCCTTTTTTCATTTAAATGAATTTGATGGAGGGTTAATGCCATTTGCCCAAAGTCCTCATCAATTAGGTGCTAGTGGTCAGTCAATTGCCAGAAAGTTTAAGTGGGAGGACTTAAAGAAAAAGACCAAGACTTGTCCATGAATTCTTGCGAGAAAATGAAAAATAAATGGTAAAGTATTAAAATATAAGAGTCATAACCAAAGATAATTCTCGTATTCTGAGAATAATATAGTCATAAAGTTCAAATCACTATCTCATATTGAATATTTCTAAACTAACGTATATGCCAAGTATTAACATAGGAAATATATTAGAATAAAAAAATATGAAAGGGTATTTTTTCTTTTGCAATAATACAAGGGAATAATAAATATTTTACCCTTTATTGTAATTTGTTGCTATTATTAATAAAATAGATCATTATTTTATTTCATTTTAATATGTCTTGAACGTGTTTAGATACGTAATTGTTATTCAATAGAAATAATTATTTAATAGCGTGCTACTATCTACACGGTGTCCTTTTCTTACTCATTTGGGAAGAAATATTTTGGTGTGAAAAAGAATACTCTTACATCTTTTTCTTGCCTTTTTGAGTTTATTATCTTAACTGTGCTAGGCCAAGGTGGGAAAGCAACAAAGGATCTGATTTTGAATTCTTGATGTTCATACATCAGGCAATAGAATGGATATATTTTTTAATTGTGAGCTTTTTATTTAGAGAGAAGCAATTATATTTAATCATACATTAATATTACATAAATATATTTTGAAAATTAAATACATGAATTAAACACAAATCAAATTCTCTAAACTATCATTTGATACACAAATGCCCACACACTACTTGTGAAAGTCGAACATGTACCTCTCATATGAAAAGAGAGGGATAAATCATCAAATCAATATTCACAGGGAAAAGACTAACAAATTGATGACCTAAAATGGATTATTACCTCTACACCTCTTGAAAACTGACATAATTATTGAAATATTCCCTGATATCTAAATAATTATTATTGCACTTCTTATTATTAGTTCAGTGAATAAATAATTACAATTTTGCCCTTTAAAAATCCAAGAATATTACAAGTATATCCCCGGTCACGGGGTCATAATTGAAAGTATGCGCAATTAAACTAACGGTAAAAATATAATGGTAATTATCCAAATTTCACCGAGTGCAGAGATAATTTTCCCAAAATAAAACACCAAAAATTAAACAGACAATCTTAATTTCACAACAGAAACCTCAAAAAAAGCCTTCCGAAGGAACTGAAACTGAAATTAGAATGAAAATCAAAGGTGAAAACAGTTTAGATCTTCATTTATTTCCATTTGGATAATATCACACACACATTATAAGTACCAAAAACTATATAATACTTTCATTATATACGAGGCAATGCAAAAATAGGCAACCCCTTGTCCATGTGAAGTGTGAACATAGTTCTATAAGCAGCTTCTGTGCTCTCATCAAGAAGTTTGAATTTGAAAAAGAAGACGAGTGTTGCTGCAATAATCTTCATTTGTGTATAAGCAAACTCTTTCCCTAAGCAAATCCTTGGCCCAGCCTGATGTGATATACAGAAAACCACAAGAAAGTTGATCAAGAATTTGAAGGGCATGGATAAGAAAGGGATAATTACCTCAACACCCCCTCAGATCTTGCTTAATTAGAGGAACACCCCATGTCAGTAGTTCAGTCGATGAAAAACTTAATGAAACTTATATAATATAACAACTGAACCCTCTGAATAATGTTTCAATTAATATGTTAGATTTTCAGGGGGTCTAATCGTAATGATACACGAGTGCTGTTAAATTTTTCTTTCGTTGAACTAATGTTAAGGGCATTAGTGTAATTTCCTGAATCACATGGGGGTGTTTCTAAAATTAGGTGAAACCTCGAGGGTTGTTGAGGTAATTATTCCTTCAATAAATGGAAACAATTGCTTTTACCTGAAAGGCAGTGAATTTGAAAGGGCTCTCAGCCCGGAAAACACCATTTTCGAGCCATCTTTCAGGGCAAAATTCCTCAGCATCTTCTCCCCAAATATATGTCATTCTCCCCATTGCGTAGGGCATGTAGCTTACCCCGTCGCCTTTCTTTACTTTGTGGGCCGTCTGGAAGAATGTCATCTGCATTTGAACACTTGCCATCCTGCAGGTAACACAAAGAACCTGTAAGTAAAATCATGGGTACCTATAAAACGAAGTAGCTAAGGTATGAGATTTGATTTTTACAAGAATCCACAAATCGCACCAACAAATTTTGTCGACAAAAATAATATTCGTCTAGTAAGTAAAATGCATAGATTTACGTGGTTCAGCAAAATGCATCTATATCCACAATAGATTCTGTTCGATATAAGATAACTCTTGAATTTGATTCACAGACTCAAGAGCAAAAATCCTCATAAAACCACTCTCAAATTTACCAAAGAACTCTGTCTCAACCCCTTTTGCATTACCCCACCCAAAACAAGTATCTCACAAATATCTCAAATTTGACAACTCAAAAAAATTAAAAAAAAATGCTTTGATTTATGAAGACTAAGTTCGATTCTAAGATGAAAGCTAAGACAAAAGGAAGTTCCTAAGCCTACAACATAAAAATAGATAAAATGATATTACTTCAAAACTAAGGAATTCCAATCAAATATGATTTCCAGATACATATTCCCATCAGAAACTTTTGTCGTCGTGAAAGTTAGTGAAAATATTACCACAGGGACTGCAGGATATAGTCTTAGAGACTCTGTAAGAGCAGCATGTAGATATTGCATCCTATCCAGAGTGGCCCCAATCAACTTCTGGACAAATTCATTGACAGATGATTGATCTGTGACCCCCGTAGCTGATTTCACTTCCAAGACAACCTTTTCTTGAATCAGAGGATGTTTGCATAGCATATAAAAGAACCAAGCAAGAGTGTTCGCAGATGAGTCCTTGCCAGCAATGAGAAAGCTGAGAATTATGTCTCTCAAATACTTGTCACTCATATTCTCTTGATCCTTCTCGCTTTCCATTAGAAACCTTGACAGTATGTCTTCTTTCGTACCCTAAAGTTGAGAAATAAGAGGAGACAAAAGAAGTAAATTTGATCAAAATGCAAACCAAAAGGGTGGTCAGGTGAGCTTATAAGTGGTTGAAAACATTTCATAAGATGTTTGAAAACTTATAGGATGATATAAAGCGTTTGGTCATTTTTATCAAAAAAGAACTTATAAAAACCCTAAAAATAGGAAATTTTAATAGAGAGAGAGAGGAGCTCCTAACTTAACATGCTTCTTTAATGTTAATCATTAGAGAGAGAGTAAGGAGGTCCCAACTTAACATGCTTCTTTAATGCTAATCATTTTAGTTAAAAAATTGTCATCACTAACATTTTATAAGCTCTAAAATCATATTTTATCAAACGCTTCAACAACTTATTTGAATACAAGATTTAATATCTTATAAACTCCAAAATGTAGGAGTTTAAAAGATGTTTTAACTAAGCTTAGCTAAACACCCTCTAAAGAAGGGGACAAGAGTCCGGTGGATTATACTTGCTCATGCTAACCTCTTCATTTCTCATCTGCTCCCTTTTGTGGTGTATCAGCTTGTAAACAAAATTGTCAATAATTTTGATGTTGTCCTTCAGATTTCTTTCTAAGCCAATGTTGAGAAATCTTTTGACTTTCCAGAATACATCAACGTATCTCCGATATACGATGACATTGGAGTCGTCAAATGCTTTGATAAATTGGTTATTAGTCTCATCTAAAGCAGACAGAGTATCAAGGTCAACCCCGAATCCAACCTTAAACATTGTATCCATTGCTGACTTCATTAACAAATCCTGTAAATGAATTTTTGATTTCGTTAACATATCATATAAGGCCATAACATAAGATCTTAACTGCTGAAAAGAAAAAAAGGAACAGTTTTTTGGATAGTATAATATGGTGCAGTTAATCAAGATAACAACAGTTACTTCAATATGCCTCCTATAAGAACTACTTGTTGTTAGGGATATTAACCTCAATACCCTGTGAGGTTCAGCATAATTACTACAACCTTGAGGTTTGGCATAATTACATTACACCCTTTACTCAGCTGACAGAAAACTTAATGGAGCTTGTGTAATATTACAATTAGGCCCCTAACACGGGGTCCACTTTTAATTTTAGATTTTTAAAGATGTAATTGTAATTTCACGCAAGCTCCGTCAAATTTTTCATCAACTGAATCGACGTTAGGCAATGTAATGGTAATTATCCAAATTTCAAGAGTTGTTTTTGGTAATTATGCCAAATCTAAGGAGTGTTGAGATCATAATCCCTTGTTACAAGAAGCTTACATGCAAGTTGACCATAATGCTATGCAACTTTACCTAGCAATTAACAGAGACGAGAAATAAAAAAAATTTACCCTCATGAAGTCAAAGCAGCATATTGTGGCTGGCCAAATTAAAGAAATAATGTAACTAAATGAGTAAAAAAAAAAAAAAATGAAATCCGTGGATAAACCTGTAAATTCATCTCTCTATTAGCACGTGCTTCTGCATAAACCTTCAAAGCTAATTTAGCAGCATTAGATCGAAACACAGTGCTGCTATAATCTCGCAAGACTTTAGCTGAAAACTCGTAGCTAGCAAGCTTCCGTTGGTGACGCCACTTCTTCCCATCCACAGCAAAAATCCCCTCACCAAAAAGATCTTTCATTATATCACAATTGTACTCTCCCTACACAAAAACACAAGAAATTGAGTTCAGATAATCACAGTACTATGGTTAATTATATCCAATGCAAACTATTTTACCTTGCCATAATTAGGGAAGTTCGTTTTCAGGATGTACTCAACATTTAATGGATCGGCAGTATATACTTCACTCTGTGAGTCTGTGATCAAACGGTAAGTGCGGTACTTCCGGGCAAGGGTAGTTTGGTAATCGAAAAGTCTGTTGAAATGTATTAGTTGATTCATCATTGGTCCAGCCACAGGTGGTCGATGAGCATCTGATATCAGTTCCCTGATGTAAGTCACAAGCGATGATACCAAGAATCCCACCACAAAGTAAAATGGCAACCCAAGAAGAGTCAGCAGGTAAGATCTTGTGGCAAGATAACCAATCAGAAGGAAGATAACTGCTGAAACGAAGACGAGATTGCCCATTTAGTATAGTTGCCTGCAAAGAATCAAAGGTTTTGATCAAGAAAAACTTTAACGAGCTCTTATGAAAAGGTTGCTTCCTGAAGACCTTGCTCTTAGCTATCTTTGTATAGTAGTATATTAGAATAATGATGGTGCTTGGTGCAGTACGTAGTTAAGAACATGTCCGTGACATTAGGGTAGTGTATCATGGGGGAATACATCCAAATGCATAGAAATGAAAAGCCTTTAAAAATAAATAGTGATGTAGACTCTTTCATTTAATAAACTAGGAAGCATATGTATGACAAAGAAGTAAGACAAAATTATTGCATATCAAAATCATCAGCAATTCTTTCAGCAGTTTATTTGTCTTATGTTCAGAGTTTTTTTGGCCAACTTTCTGAAAGACGTTGACAAGGGCAAGAAAAACTAAATAGATTAATTGTTTTCTTATCAATACTAACTATGACACAGAATTTTGAGACGATATCTATCCATATAAGCAAATAGAAACCTGAAACTTGTTAATATATACTATATACAGATTCTTTATCATCCCTGGTGTCACGAACAACTTTTCCACTCTTGTATGGTGACACATTTTTGTATTACATGTCATACCATATTGATGATCTAGGAACATTCATGGCTATGAATAAAGGGAGTGAGAATATGCAAAATGCAAGAAAAGAACATTGCAAGACACGAAGTTACCAAAATTAAGTTCCTCGTATTGTCGACCTTTGGTGTATGGTGTTGCCGCATGGTTTCGTTGCTCCAATAACTCAGCTGAACAACACAAAAGGCATTATGCTTGGAAAATAAACAAGAATCATCATGTCCCAGTAAAATTTCTGTCCCTGATATCATTATGCTTGGAAAATAAACAAGAATCATCATGCCCCAGTAAAATTTCTGTCCCTGATCTCATTGCTTAATATCATCAGCACATTCTGTAAGGTCGCCATCACCATTTGAGGTGATCCTTTCACCGAGAATTCATAGACAATACCATCGATTTCTACCATGCTGGAGCCAGGTACTGACTTTCTTATATCTTGATCTTTCATCAAAGATCTAATTCTCTTCTGATCATCAAACCTCCCAGATTTTGCATATAAATCGCACAAAATAATATAGAAAGCATGGTTATTAGGTTCCAACTCAATCAAGTACTGAGCTACTTTTTCCCCTAATTTAACATTTCCATGAAGTTGACATGCTCCAAGAAGTGCCCCCCAAACAAAAACGTCTGGCCTCATTGGCATACTTCTAATAAGCTCTTCCGCCTCAACGAAAAGACCAGATCGACCAAGGATATCAATCATGCAAGCATAATGTTCAACCTGGGGCTCAATATGATATACACAACTCATCGTGTCAAAGCACCGCCGACCTTTCTCCACAAGGCCCGAGTGAGCACAGGCAGACAACAGCCCGACAAATGTCACATTGTTTGGCCTCACCCCCAATGCTTCCATCTCCGTGAAAATCTCAAAAGCCTCATTCCCATACCCATGAAGTGCTAAAACTGAAATCATGGCCGTCCATGCCAAAACATCCTTATTCGGCATGCCCTTGAAAACCTCAAACGCTCTTTCGATGCAACCACATTTCCCATACATGTCTACTAAAGCTGTCCCAATCACCATATCACATTCCATCCTACTTCTTTCCAAGAAACTATGCACCCACCTTCCATGATCAAGGGCACCAAGAGAAGCACACGCTGAAAGCACACTTGCTACCGTTATTTTATCTGGCCGTGCCGTAGTCTTTTCATCATCAGATGAAATTTGCATTTCGTGAAAGAATTCTAAAGCCTCCTTCTCCCGTCCCCCATGAACTAAACCTGTGATTACCGAATTCCAAGTAATGATATTTTTCCTCTCTTTCATGTCCCTAAACAATCCCAATGCCGCATCAAGTTCCCCACCTCTCAAACACCCAACAATTATTGAATTCCACGAAACCACATCCCTGTTAGACATTTCATCAAACACCCGCCTCGCGTCCTCCAAAACCCCACACTCCGAATACAAATTGATCAAAGCATTTTGCACATAAACATCCCCTTCATACCCAAACCTCACCACATGATCATGGATGCTCCGACCCGTCAAACCATCACCCCTTTTCGAGCATTCCTTCAGCACGAAAGGAAACGTTATGAAATCAGGTATCAGACCACCACCCAACATCTGTTTATACAAAATCAAGGACTCACAACATAACGGGTTCTTTATTTTAGTCGCATTAGCCCTGATCATGGCATTATATATAAAGACAGTTGGATTTGGGATGATGTTGAAGATTTTGCTGGCGTAGTGGAGAGAAGCTGGTGATTCGGAGACGGTGCAGAGGTAGAAGAGAAGGCGAGAGACGAGAAAAGACCGATCATTTGGTGATAAATGTGGTGACGCTATGACTTGAGAATGGATTTGATAGAGCTCCCTGATGTTCTTACAGTTGTGTAGGAAGCATGCTAGAGTGTTCTTGAGATTTAGCCGTTGGGATTCGATCATTTGGAGGGAAGGGTTTTGGGTTAGATCATCAAATTTTGAGTGCGATGAGGAATTACCGTCTGGCGACTAGAAACAATTTAATGTAGCATTCATGCAGTATGAAAAAATTACACTGAACCATGTGCTCAAGCTGAAGTGCACCATAAAATTGGTTTTTGTGATATTACAAGAAATAAAAGATTATAAAACAATTAACATGATGACTGGGTCCTCTATATCCCAAATGCTCTAAATGACGCAAATCACCCGATTGCCATCAAGATCGGCATCTTTCTGCTGAGTCACTATCCAATTCAAACTCGACTTGAGAGTGCCATCCAACATCATAATCATAGATATGATAGAACTTAGAAGCAAGTCGAACCAACATCATTATCGTAAATATGTTAATATGGACAAAACCAGCAACTTTTGGGGGAAGGCGAGATTGGATTCTCGAAAATATAAGTATTTTTTTATTTATTTTACCATATATATTATTTATATATGAATATTTTGTATTGAACTGTGGAAATTTTCATATTTTCAATGTGTAATTTTTAATTTTAGGTGGCAAAACTTCAATTTTATTTAAACTTATATGTAAAAATAGGAATTTAAAAATTTTAAAGACAAGCGGTAGCCCTTTTAACTTCCAGTGTGGCTCTGTCTCTGAATATGTATCCTAAGAGATTACTAGATTATGCCACGGATTCCTATACAAATCATACATTATGTCAACTATAAATATTTAATGTTCATCATTGACACCATCATTCAACAATGGAGAAGAGCTTGCATTTTGTATTGATTTAATATTCGCGAACACATTATAGCAACACATCAAGTATTGAGCTCGCTTGTTCTACTCCGTATTCTACATAATTTATACAATATAACACAATTGGATTTTCGGTTTGACTATTTAAGTATGTATTTTTATTTTTTTTTCCCCTTTCAATTGTGTTGTCTAGAAACAAAAATTTATTTAAAAATTTTATAACCTTTTTAAAAAATATATGCAGAGAGAGATATACATAATCATAATGAGTCCTTTACTTACGTTTAAAACCTTAATATATTTCTTCAATTTTAACCATCTTAATTGTAAAATTATCATTACAATCATTTTAGCCATAACACCTGCCATTGTAACCCAATTGAGCCCACTTCATGCCAAAATCAAGGATACCAGTGTTAAAAAAGAAATTTCATTCACTTGGATGCACTTGCAAGGATGCATCACAAAGCAAAACCATATCCCAAAAGTACTCTACCTTATTTCACATCTTTATGCCTGTCAAAGGGGGAAAACCTAAATAACCATGAACAGAATCAGAGAATCGTGTAAGAACACTGCCACCATCATTCTTAGCTGATCAAACTTTGAGAATGCGAGAAAACTTAATTCTGTTTTGAGTACGCAAATCCACTTAAAGAAAACCCTCGATCCCTCGTCCGGCTTGTACCTCCCTATATATAGCAAGTGCCTCTTCCATTACTTTAGCCTGAGCAAGAACTTGAGCTCTCTTCTTGCCGGAAGGATGAGTAGCAAGATAATTTTGCAATGCCGAATCACCGACCACTCTTCCCAGCTTCTCGTAGACTTGGGGAGCCACTCGAGGATCATAGCCAGCAGAAGCAATCAATAGCAGACCGATGTAATCTGCTTCCATCTCCATCCTGGGAAGCAAAAGAAAATATTATAATATAGTTGGATGATTGCACAAATGACGTTCGATTAAGCATTTCAAAGAGAAATCGGAAACATAGATGAAAGATAGAAGGATGGCTCTTAAAATCCTAGGTCTTTTGATGTCTCGGTTTTTTAATGTCTTTGAAGAGGATCTTTTGTCTATCAAGTCTTAGATATTAAAGGGTGGTTCACTTTGCTGGATGGGAAAAGTAGATGATACATGATAGACGTGTGTGTACTTCATTGGACTGGGTTGGCCAAGATGAGTTATCCAACCTAATCCAATGTCTACTTTGATATACGGAAGCTCGTGATTAAGCTAAGGCTCGAACAAAAATGTTTAGATGTCGAATGACTCGACCCAGAAAATAGATTCATGAATCAGATGATCCATCCAATAACACAAATAGGAAAAAGAAAATGCTTAAATATCCTTTAACTAATCAAACGAGGTACATATGATGTTATTTGAATAAAATAATCACATCATGCACTTACTCATACATTTCATCTATTACCCCCACATCCCATCAGTTAAATGGCACAGAAATATATGATTAAATATAGGATGTGACTGTTCGTAGAGTAAATATCATATGTACTTCATTTGATTAATTGAAGGATAGCAAAGAATCCTTTTTCACATTTGGATGGTTGAATGAATCACCCCACGAATTTGGTGGGGTGATGGGTTACCCCTTTTAATAGATTTTCGATCATGCCTTCGTTACATCATGGGCTTCCATATATCAAAGTAAACAATAGACTAGGTTAGACAACTCATGTTATCCAATCTAATCTACTGAAGTAACATCACTATTCTGACCAATCCGAGGTTAGCACAGCCAGGAAGATCTTGGTATCTAGCTCGTCTTCATCTTATAGCTAGCATATTCAATCTTATCATCTAGTTATCCCAAGTCGACTATCTAGTTTTCTGTTAGAAGGGAAAGATGGGCAAGAGCATTACTGCCCCAAACCATAAGTTTTGGGGGACATTTGGAGTTGAATTCATCCAAATAAACACTAAGAGGGAAGTATATACAGTAATAGTAACAAAAACGAGGCCAAAGCAAACAAAGAGGACAAATTTCACATTAAAAAAATAAATTACAGCAATAGTGAAGCCATATTTTCTAGTGTTTGCAACATAGAAAACAAACCATGACAGGACAGGCATGAAGCTCAATGAACCATAACTGATACAATGGTATCGAGAACTTTCCAGAGTAACAGTTTAGAAAATAGTATACCATGGATCTAATAAGTCATACATTCTTACACTTCAGACACGACACGATTAAAACTTAAGCAACTGTAGGCAATTCTTCACATTTGATAACAAACTTTATACAAAGATATCCTGAACTAGCAGTTGAAGAATTCCCACTCAAGCAAGAAAATAATATGTACTCAAATAAGATCCTTGAGCATTCCTAGGGAACTCTTCACTGATCCAGACAAATAACATAACAATCACGGACATAAAGCAAACAATGTAACAGAGTCTCGGAGATGAAAAAAGACAACATAGGATCATATCACTATCATTTGTCAGAACCGAGAAACTAGCTTGCTGTACATCAACCACTCCAACACAAATTTACTCATACTTCCTATGATCTCAAGATGTTCGTTAAGATTCTTATAAAAGAGGAGGGAAGTCATTTTATGTCACAAAATGGGTTTGCTGTTTTTTT
>JACFYI010002312.1:21553-60860 GCA_014898755.1 Handroanthus guayacan
ATATAAAAATAATTACCACTATAACAAATTCAAATATTGAAAATTATCACCACTCTAACAAATTCAAATCTTAAAAATAATTTTCAATAGTTTTTACAACAAAACAATATTTTAACAAAAAGGGGAAAATTCTAATTACATTCCAACTAAACATAATTTAATTAAAAACTTTAAATCACATTATTATGTTTTCTCTTGTAAAACGTAAACCACCAAACAAACACACAATTTTCATTCCTCTTTTCCTCACTTTTTTCTGACTTTTTCCAAAAAAATCAAATCTATGAAAAAAGCATCCCATCCAATGGCAATAGAAATTCCGAATTTCTTACAAATATGATGCTCAAGAAGCTTAAAACATCAAACGACGCTCACATAATCTGAATATGATCTATTGAATGTTTATTTCTATTCTAAAAATTACAAAAGCATTAATATGTGGTTCAATATTTCCTAATAGTATTAATAGAGAACTTCGTCCGACGAGAGATGACAAATTTGCCGATATCTTTTGTGGGTTGGGGATGAATTTCTGTGGCAAAATAGAGCACTTTGGGTCTTCTATTTTGATTCGTCTTTTATTTCCTATTCTGTTAATAGATACTTCTCATGTGCATGGCATTCGCAATTTTGTACTTTTTGTAATAAAAGATTTAATACACTTAATATGTATTTAATATATGAAAGAGGAAATGAAATAATATTTTCGAACAGAGGATTTTTACATTCATGTTGATATGGTGTGTGTATTCTCCTTTAGACCTCCAAATCAAGCATCTGGTCAAAGTGTAGTGGGATTTTTTTAGAGAGAAGCGATTGCATTCAATCATAAAAGATTTTATTATTACATGAATATATTTTAAAGATCAAATATAAGAACTAAATACAATTCAAATATCAATACCACCATTCGATAAATAAATACTACTATACAGTAGAAAAACACTCACGCGCTAACAGTGGGACTAGAACCTTGCACCTCTCTTATGAAAAGAGAAAGGTGATGCCACTTCGTCCAAAAGAGTGTGGTAGTGTAGTGGGATTTTAAGTGTTCTGATTCTCTACTTAAGGACCTGAAATTTCTGCTTTCTAGAAAATTATAAAAAAAATAAAATTCCATTTACAAATTTGACATGAACTGAAACGGAAAATATAAAACATTACTTTAGGATATACACAATACCTCTGTAAGAATCTCTGATTGACACAGTTTTTCGTGCAAAAGAAATTGTATTTGGATATTAAATGAAATATTTTGTTCTATAAAAACTTATGTGTGCGACAATATTCCTGTATATGAATACATATTGATGTTGCCAATTTTATGTGACATCGTATAGGTGATCATCGAATATATTCCTCACAATTGTTTCAAATGTTACACATGCTCTTGTTAAACAAATGGTATTATAATTACTTGTTTTTTGCCTACCAACAAATCAAAAAAGAGCACACAAATGTTTCATTTACAGATATAGAAAATCAAATAAGCGAAGACTATATAGCAATCAATTATTAAATTTTGTACATACACCTATAATTACATAAATTCAACAGGCACAACTCCGCGCGTAGCGCGGTGCTCCCTTTCTAGTAGTAGTATAAGAATGTTACCTTCTTACCAAATTACCGAAAAAAGTATAAGAATGTTACCTCGATTTATGTCTAATTGTGAAGTTTATTAGTTATAAATATATTTAATGTATGAAAGATTCGGTGAAAGTTAAGACTTCTGAAATTTAGTTTTCCCTTTTTGTTGCATAAGGTGTGTAAAAGGAAGAACAGTGGTGAATGGGGACAAAATGAGTCTTCTATTCAAGGGCAATTTTGACCTCACAGTAGAAAAATATAAGCAGTAGAGGTAAATAGAGACAGCTTCTTTTCTAGATACCACCTTTCAACCCAAGAGAGAAATTGCTATTCTCATATTTAATAGAGGGATAAATTGCAATTTACCCTATAAATTTATAATGCTGTGAGGGAGCTTGGATTTACATCTACGAATAAATGGATAAATTATTAATATCTTTTTTGTCATATTATATTTTATATTTTTCCAAGTAGTTTCTTCAAAGTTTTCTAATAACTATATGTATAATTGTATACCATTGTATTGAATATATGCCAAATATGTTAAATCTTTCCTTATAAAGTACAGGGTCGTGGGTGCCATATAATGGACAAGGATTGTACAATAGAATTATAGAATAAGAGATGATAGAATAAAGGATCCAAAGTGCTTGGAACTTCCTAAATGTGGCTTGGAGTACAAACTTCTATATTGATACCTCTTTTCAATTGAATTATTGTGGTTGATAAGGAGAACCTCCATACATACAACATGAACTCTACCTTATTGCTCCACCATAGACTTCACAATTAGCATACACCGACAATAACAAAGGAAAACCACAGGGTACAAAACAATGCAACATACTTTGGAGGAAAGATATGATTAACTGATTGAGTATACAAAACCAAAAGGAATTGAGTCGAATACAATTTGTGCTCCTAACAAATATAATACATGTGTGGCCAATTCCTAGTGGGTAACAACACAAGAACAATAGGTACCCTTCGGTATCCAGTCTTATCTAATGCTTTCCAAGCCAATTTGTCAATGATTCTAGTACGAGTAACACAAGTCAATGGTTTGCCTAGATATAGATTCAAAAGGGAAGCAAAAGAAGCAAATCAAACATTTGGCTTAAGACACTAAAAGAGAAGAAAATGGAAGCCACACAACCAAAAGTATGGGAGGATCCTTGGGATCCAACATGCTAATAGTTACAAATCCAACAGTGTAGAGGTAGCTTATGGAGCTTGGCATTTGTGCATATCAACCCTTTTCCTTTAGGGAAAAACTTTAAAAACCATTGTCCAAATTTACCGAACTCAAAATTTATGCAACGAAAATATTAATTCAAAATCTTATGCACATGATAAAATAATGAATCAAAGCAGAAAGTTGTTAGTGTAGGGCGGGCAATCATATGGTACTAGGTTGAATAATGTCGAATTGAAGTATGAATATTATAATTTCTTGCTTAATCTGAACCCAAATTGAATAATACTTTACTTGATAAGTTCCTGTTGGAATCTTACTTGAAATTTTTCATATCAACCTATATTGTCCATGAAATAGGCCAACCAACTAACCCATCAATTCACAACCCACAACCCAACCCATTTCAACTTGTGCTCATTTCCCATTTTTTCATTAAAATTATTTAATAAAATCTACATCATTTTATTTTTGGCCAAAAACTTTGAAAAAGCATCTCAAAATATATTTTATTGATAATTATATTCATGAACGCATTACAAATTATAGTGTTTATAAGGTTTGAGTAGAATTAGGTAGGGTTGGCAAGTTACCAAATAATATTATCGTATTTATCAGATTGCTCGAGATCCAATTTGAATCTATCCATAATTTTCTTGTTGCCTATTAAGTCAACTAGATATTGATCCAACCCAACAACACTTGATCTAAACCCAAACTCAACAACAACTAGATTCAGATAATATCAATGCAGCTATTAGTCCGTAAAATAGGAATAAGTAACATGAAACATAAAGATGATTTAACCAAGGGGAAAGAAGAAGGTAGTTAGCATAATGGTAGGGAAGGACAAAAGATTCTTTTGCTACAAATTTCATGGATGGAAGCAGGAGCGAAGTAAGCAAAAGTAGATTCGTCCCACATACATAAAGATCAGACAGAGGGTTTTATAGTACATACAGAACAGTTTTTGTTACTATCCCACGAAATAATGTAGGACATATTTTATTACAAACCGATTTTATACATAGGACTTATCGAATTGCAATCCAACTTTGCATTGCATCAAAAGAGAAATCGATGCATGATCCCATAGCATAAAATTTTCTGCCATGGCATCAAATCAATTAATTTGTGCTCATCTCACCAAATAAGAGACTTAAATTTAAACCTGATTATCAATTCTTTTCCCAGAAAGAACAAATACAAAATTGTCAATTCTTTCCCCCGTACCCCACGTGTTGTGCTCCACAACAAGTGGAATGTAGAGCACTTTCCTTCACCGTGAAATGACTACAAACCTGCGCAATCAGAACCCGCCATCTCTGATTGCAGAACAATTTCAATAACGGGCAGGCAATCGAGTACCAAGTTTTTATCGCAGAGTTCATTCATTGCTCTTGTGATCGCGCGCAACGGATAATAACCAAGATTCTCTTCCTTCTTCGATCTTCGTTACGATCCCCGAGTACCCATTTGCAAAGAGGGAGTTTTCGTCTGCAATTTCCAATTTTTCGCATTTGATTTGAAAAGCTCTGTCGCAATGGGGAGGGTTCGCGTTACAAGGAAGGATTGTGGTGTTCTGATTTTGATGTATTTAGTTATTAGCATGAGCCCTGAGATCAGTCATGCGGCGAGATCGAAGCAGGAGATCAGGGAAAGATTTTACGGGAATTTAATTAATTCTTCGGCGGCAGGTGATGGCGAGGGGAGTATTGCGGAGATGTTTGATCGAGTGTTGGAGAAGGAGTTCTCTGAGAATGATCAGCCTGAAGGTTTTTTCCTTTTCTTGTCAATGTTTCTCATATTTTGAAGAAGAGTTTCGAATTTTTGTAGACCCTTTTATTTTCGCAAGCAAGAAAACCTTTTTTTGCTTATCACCCCAACGAACTGCTTTCTCTTTCTTCTTATTGTTCCAAAGGGGCTGGAGGAAGCAGCTTTAATAGCAGTGTAGCCGATCAGCAGGTAGGTTTATTATTAATTATGCTAAGTTGATTTTCTTATTTTGTTAATGGTTAAATCTTTTTAGATAATGCAAGTTGTTCGACGCGAAATTTGATATATCCCTTCGTCATTGTTGATGTTAATATCAGGAAAAATGCCAGCGCGCAGTCTTTAATTTAGTCATTTTAGCGCCTGACTTCTGAAATAACTTAAACGCATATACCCCTTAACTGACGTTTATTATGACACTTCACCCCAATGGCATTTTCTGATCGAAGTTTTCCGGAAAGCTCTTTCATCAGTTGCTAGTTCCCGTGGATACCCTGTCTTTCTCTTTCTATGTCAATGGTCTTTCTATGTCAATGGTGAAGTCATGAACGTGGCAGGACTTTTGTTGCAAACAGTATTAATCATGGTACTAGAGATAGGTGAAGTGAATTGTTTGCAGATGACAATGAATGAAGAATTAAGTGCTTATGTGATTACCATACGCTGGATATCCAAAGTCCCACCAAGATGGCGGCTGGCACAGAGGTTTCCGGTAAAAATTTGGCCTGAAAATGCCAGTGGGGATCTAAGTGCTATAATGAGTTTAGGTAAAGTGCTTTTAAGATGGGAAATCTGGGGGAGTGAAGTGCTATTTATCTGAAGTTTATATATAGACATACATATATATTGTATTTGTGTATTTCTGTATCCGGTTTCTGAAACGTTTTAGTATTATTACTTACTGTTCTTAAAATTGGGTGTACTCTAACATCGTAATCTGAAGACAACTGATTTGTGGTCAAATTCATGAGAGCTCAACTTCTCCATTTCAGGCATTCAACAGAGTGGTGATTGTTTGATATTCCTAGTTTGTGATGTGTGTTAGGTATTTTTGTACTAACCAATGTTGGCCTAGTTTAGCATCTGGCCATGGTCAATAACCTTACTCTGGCGGATTCACTGGTTTTTTATTTTTCTTTTTGCTAAAATAAAATCCTGTCTTATGTGACAGGCTGAACTGGAGACTGTTGCTAAAATCACCCATGAGAAGAATAAGAAGAATGAAACTAAAGAGGCCAAGTGAGGGGCTGATCATGAGTTTGCTTTCCAATTAATATAAGATATTTTCTCGTTGTCAACTTTGTTAATGACTGTGCTGTTACATTTTTCCTCTAGTGGTACCAAACCTTTCCAACTTCAAGATGTTTTCTCCCTCGAAAATGAGGACTCTGATGATATGGCCACCCTTATAGATAAAAAGGTGAAACCTAGTATTTTTGTTTATTGGAAAGGAAAGCATGTTGCAGATTTTTAGTTTTGTCCTTCTTCCAAATGAAACTTTTCGTGACCCACTGTGCATAACTGCAGGATAACGTGTTTGTGATGTCGAATAAGAAATCAAAATATCCAGTCCTTCAAGTAGATTTTAGGTAATTCTTGCTATTTTTGTCCTCGACATCTTAGATTCACACATGCACATGTGTAAATGCTTTATCGTCCTGTAACCTTTTTGACAAAAGTACCTGCGCTTGTTTTGTATATTTTGATTCTGTTCAACTTGAGATGGTGTTGATGACATTTCATGTTACCATGTTGAAACTTTTGTAGGCTAATTTCAGATTTAGTGGTTGTAATAGTCTCTGCTGCCACTGGTGGAATTATCTTTTCCTGTTTGGGACAACCGGTCTGTGCTTTTGCTGGTCGTTACTTGCTCCTGTTACAGTTTGGCTGCTTTTACATTCATTTGCGCATGTTCCGAAGAGTTGAAAGATACTTATCTATTCGGTATTTATATAGGTGATTGTCGGCTATCTGCTGGCGGGATCAATTATTGGACCTGGTGGTCTAAAATTTATCAGTGAGATGGTACAGGTACATTGACCTGTTATGTCCAAGACTCTTTACTTCTAACACAAAAATATTATTTAATTTTGTGACATAGTGTCATGTGTTGCATCCTGTTGTTGATGTTTGAATGCTGGAGACTTTGAGCTGAAATTGGTAACAAGAACTTATGTTTTTTGTAGCATTAGTCCTATACTGCCAAGAGAGCAGCAGAACAAACATGAACCTTCAACTTTTTTGGTAAATGTAGAAGTGGAGAAATTTTGAGAATTTTCCCAATACTTTTGTTGGGTTCATAATTTCTTAAGTAAAGCTGAAAGTTCATAGAAAAACTCATGTTAGGCACTATATAATACGCTTGTGCAATGGCCTGCTAGATTATTTCCTGCCATATGGGGTTGAATTTTAAATAAATTCATACCACAATAGCATAGGACATTTATGGCCAATTTTATTCCTTTTCCTTTACAGTTGTCGCTTTTGTTGGTTGTATAACTATTTGTTCTGATTTTACAATGATCTGGTTCCTTGTTGAACTCCGTTGCATAAGTTCAGACTGCTTTCTCCTTATCCTAACTTAATCTATTTTTTCAAAAATAAAAAATAATAAAATCAACGAGTTGATACCATAATCTGTCCTTAGTTACCTCGAAAACAAATGGGAGATGTGTTGCTGAACTTTCTGAATTCTGATGCTATAAAAACATTTTAGGGTGCCCATGTGATCATAGACATATTAAGTCTCAACTTTCACGTAAACTGGATAAGTAAATATGACATTTTTCGTACATTTTCAAGTGAAAGGATAACACATAACTTAAGTTTTATGTACCTGCATTACTCAGTCAGCAAGAAGGCTACCTGAGTTGTGGTCAAGGTATTTGGAACTTTGGGGAATTATTTGTCCCGCCAGCTTCTTTAGGTGATTTCTTGTTAAGTTAATATTTTTAGGAGTTGAAAATTTTGATTTTATTTAGATACTTTCATGGTTCTTGCAAGTTCACTTCTGGCCGATGGAAATGCCCAAAATGCCAAAGAAGATTACTTCATGCCTCTTTTCTGTGGGGGAGAATGGTTTACCTTGCCTGTTTGGGTTTTAAGGCACCAGGCTGTTCCAACAGTCATTATTTGTGAGACATGTCATGCATTGAAAGATTTTTTATTTGATATTCTTGGTATTAGACATCAACTGGTTCTCAATCTTGAACTCCTCTCTGCCATGTGACAAATCTCATGTTTGATCTCTTATCGCACTTGCAAGACTTCAGTGCCTCCCTTGAATTGCATGTCATTGCTTAAGCATTATATTCCTACTTCAATACATAATACCATTTTGTTCCTATAAAACTGTGGCCACAATGCACTAGCTCTTATTTTCCCTAATTCTTGTTCTTATTTTATCAACCAGGTTAATGTAAGTACTGCACAAACTATTTTATTTTTCCTCCCGTAATTATTTTCATTCTGCCTTCCACCGACTTCCAGGTTGAGACTGTTGCTCAGTTTGGTGTTGTCTTTCTTCTATTTGCTTTGGGACTTGAGTTCTCTTTGTCAAAGGTACCATGGCCTTGCTTCTGCTATTATTGTGAGCCACATGCTTTTATGCCTTCCTTGTGACTCTGAGATGACTCAAAGTTATGTATATGATGCAGCTTAAGGTTGTGGGCCCTGTTGCTGTTCTTGGTGGACTGCTTCAGATAATCATCCTTACGTTCTTGTCTGGCGTAACTGCAGCGGTAGATATCCTGTTTCTGGTCTTTTGTTTGGACAGTTGTCAGCATCATATTATGCTAATTTCATGGCATGATTGCTGCAGTTATCTGGCGCAAAGTTGTCAGAGGGTGTATTTGTCGGTTGCTTTATGTCAATGTCATCAACTGCCATGGTAATCGTCTATTTTTCTTTTGTAAAACATACTTATTAATGGATAATCAGGTAGTGAAAAAAAAAAAGGGATGTGCTCTTTTCAATCATTACCTTCTTCCCTCAACTACCTTCTGAGGTAGGAGGGGTTGCCATGTTAAGCTAAAATTTGATCAAATTCCTTAGGTAGTGAAGTTTCTGGTTGAGCGGAATATAAACAGTGCTGTTCACGGTCAAGTGACAATAGGGACACTTATTTTTCAGGTATATTTGAGCTTCTTGTTAATTAGGCGGATAAACTGATTCAGCTTAGGGAGCTTAGGGCTTATTTCTTCTTCTTACATTTGGTGGATAGCATTCTTATATTTGAATAATCTTCCAGGATTGTGCTGTGGGCTTGTTATTTGCTTTGCTTCCTGTTCTTGGAGGTAACAGTGGCATCTTGCTAGGAATCGTCTCCATGGGAAAATTGTAAGCCCACTTAATGCAGTTATTATTAGCATTTCATATGATTTCCCTTTTGTTAACTGGTTATTTTATTATTGATTCCAGGTTAATCACTTTGTCCATGTATCTCGCCATGGCATCTATATTAACTTGGTTATTTGTTCCTCGGTTTTTGAAGTTGATGATGCAGTTATCATCCCAGGTTAGCCAATTTATGGTATTCCGTTAGGAGTAATCTGTATATTTCCTTATTTTTGTGAAAAAACATAATCCAATGTTATCTGCACGAAAATACCCTTGACAAACATCTTTTGAGAGTTTCTCTAATTTTTTCATTTTCTAATGCCTGAAATACAGCAGAAAGACATTAAGAGTGAACACTAATACTCTTAGCTTGAGGCTGTCTCTATGCAGTCGAGGATTAAAGTTTGTGTCTAACTTTGTGATTAATGAAATCCTCTCATGAACATTTCTTGTATGTTTGTTATCCTTGATATAAACTAATGGTATATGGCACTGTATAAAGAGAAGATGTTTCACGTGACGTTTGGCAAGGTATTAACTAGTTCCTAATTGTTGATTGAGGTACCACTGGTTAAATTTGTTTCGTTTTTGGATCTAATGGCTGAAAAGAAAACCATCCACAAACTATTCCCTGGAACATGTGTCATAATGTGGTTGTCAATTGCATGTAGCTTGCATCTGTGAATTTTAGAACAACCTATGTCTTACTAATGAAATTTATCTTGTGTGATATTTAGACAAATGAACTCTATCAGCTTGCTGCTGTGGCCTTCTGCTTGATGTCCGTTTGGGTAAGGACTAAGGACAACATAATGCTTACACATTGTGCCTTGTTGCTTATGTTTAATATTTATCACATAATATGATCAACCTGGTTTGGTTCTAAGGTGAAAATTTAACCTAAAGTTGGTTGATGTTAGCAATATTCATGTTGAAAAGTGAGGTTGAATAAGACCATAATTATATCTGAGAATCAGCTATAGGAAGAATGAACCGCATCGCATGGTTGATGATTACATGTTTGGTGGATGCATGGCGTAGTCTATGTAGCAGAACTGAAATTTAACCATCTATAAAATGTATATTAGTATGTCTTGAAATTGCTTCCGCAAACCTCAGTTTGAGACTTGCACTCAGTTTGGAGTTGGAATATGTTGATGAACACATGAGTATGGCAGAGGGGGTGCCTTGCTGTGTGTGCAAAGAAGCCCTGAGGCTATGCTAAGAAAGGCATCAGGAGCAAATGTTGGGGGGGTGGGGGATAGGGGGTGAAGTTATAGACTATAGGCTCATTTCTTCAACAAGAGTTGGACAATGGATGATTGCAGCATACTAAAGCGTCAAGGCTTAATCTGGTATTTTTCTTTATGGTGGACTTGGCACACCTTACTGAAGGTGCACTTTAATCTGCAATGTAGCTTAGTTGAATTCTTAGATGACTTCACCATTAGCACTGTTAAAATATTTGTGGCAGTTATTGTCGGGAAAGTAATTTTTTCATATATTCCAGGTTCAACAGTGAGTTTCATGCATACATTTGCCAGTCTCTTCATAGAACTGAGCCTGTCCTATGAAAAATTTGAGAATGTGAACAAGCATGTTAAATAAATGATATCTGGGCAGTGGATGCTTTCTTCCTCCCGTTCTGGTTGTGTTTTTAGTTATCTTATGCGTTTTCATTTTTTCAGTGCAGCGATAAACTGGGCCTTAGCCTTGAGTTGGGTTCATTTGTGGCTGGAGTCATGATATCCACCACTGAATTTGCACAGCATACCTTGGATCAGGTATTATCTGACATTTATTATCTTTAATGATTCTTGCTTCCATCTTGACATAATTAGAGCTCTCAGAAGAGACCTCTCTATTTTATTTCAGTTCTTTAGAAGTTATCAGAATGTTGGCTTCCACATACTACTGTTGCACTGGCGAAATCTTTTTCTGCCATGGCTAGGGTTCTTTTTTTGTAAAATAAAGTTCAGTTTGTAGCATAAACAGAAGTCTTGCTTTGCTCACATTTGATTGCTTGTTTGGACGTAATAAAGTAATGACTCTTTTATTTCCTTGTAATTGACTGCTGGGCTAGTGAATAGATGGAATCTATACTGATGGCAAAAAGTTCTTTTAACAACTAAATTATCTGCCTTTGTCACGACATTTCTAAGCTGTGAACTTTTACCGGAATTCTGCCGGACTAAGTTCTGAAACATTGGATCAAGCTTGCAAGTCATGCCATTATGCTTAGTTCAACATCAGTAATTTCCTTGCTTTTCTTTTTCTGGTGATGACGAATTGCAAATTAGTACTTTCAGCCACTATTAAAAATGTAAATGCTCTTAGCTTTCCATAATTATCTCATGGTTTCTAATGTGCCATTAGACTATTTTTAAGTATATTGTCTTTTGTAGGTGGAACCAATTCGTAACTTCTTTGCAGCTCTCTTCCTTTCTAGTATTGGAATGCTCATAAATGTCCATTTCCTTTGGACACATGTGGATATATTGCTTGCCTCTGTTATTTTGGTGGTGGTTGTTAAGACGACAGTTGCTGCTGTGATTACAAAAGCCTTTGGCTATAGTCTTAGGACATCATTTGTTGTAAGTTAACTTTTATCATGTCCTGTTTTTCTAAATAATAATGTAAATCTACTATTTATGAGGGCTCGTGTACTTCACAGGTTGGAGTGTTGCTGGCACAAATTGGAGAGTTTGCATTCGTTCTCTTGGGCCGTGCTTCAAATTTACATCTTGTTGAGGTGATTTTGCTCTATTTTCAGTCGGATGTATTTTCTGTACATTTCATATAAACAGTCTTGTAAGAAAATCGAAAATTTACATCCAAATATGCCAATTGAACATTTCCATTAACTAGTTACTAGGAATCGATTAGCACACGAAGTCGGGTTAATTTCGAGCCCCTAAATTATGGGCTTCCGCATTGGATAGCCATAATAGTCACCTGACCCTCATGAAAGTTGTGTGAGAGTACGTTCAAAATCAATGAACGATAGCCTTCCGTACTCGTAGAGACGAGAATTAGCTTCTTCACTTGTCTCACAATTAGAATCTAAAAGGATGCTTGTTAAGTCAAAAATATTTTTGAAGCAAATGTAAAAGATGGTAAATGTTTCAATTTGGATGCATGTTACTATCATCTAATAATGTCCTTTAGCAGAGAAATTTGTCATTTTCTGATCTAAATTGCTCATTTCCCTTACCTTTCTGAGTAGCTGAGCTAAAATTATTGGTTACTCATTCCTGCTGATGCTAACATTTTGTATTTTGAAAGGAAGTTCTCTTCATTTTCATCTGACTAAAGATTTACTCAAAAATATGTAGGGGAAGATGTATCTTCTTCTTCTTGGAACAACAGCCCTCAGCATTGTAAGTTTCTCCCTTGTGTGTTCGAACTCCCTGGAAGAATTCCAATGGTAATCTTTTCTTATTACTCGATATAAATGATGCGACAGGTCACAACTCCCATCTTATTCAAATTGATACCCGCCTTAGTGCACCTGGGAGTTCTCATGCACTGGTTTCCTTCAGAAAGTGGAACTAATAATGAGGTGAGATTCTATCTGGCACACACACATTTTCTTATAGATTTTTCAGCAGGATTGGCTGCCCTTTGAAAGCATATCAGCATTATGTGATTCAATCCGTTGTTGTGTGCTGCGACTTACTGCAATTCGTCGCACTACATACGGTCTGCAATTTACATTTATCTCACCTGTGTGTGCTTATGGACAAGATCTCTACTAACATGAACTTTCAACCTGTATGCTTTAAGGATTATGTTCGGGATCATTACCTCAACATCTCTAGAGGTTGGCCCTAATTATAGAAACATTCTATATGGATTTTCGAAATTACAATAACACCCCTTGTTGTTAGTTCAACGGTTGGAGAACTTAAAGGAGCTTTTGTAACCTTACAATTATACCTCTAAAAACATAAGCATGTTAGATTATTAGGGCATCTTTTTGTAGTGTTTAATTTAATGCGTGAGATTTTCAGAGGGTTTAATTGTGATCCTACATAGGCTCCATCATAAGCTGAACTAACGTCAAGACAAGAGTGCTATTATAAGTTTCCAAATTACAAGAAGTGTAGCTGTAACTATGTACGGGGAAATTGATTTCTTAGTCTCAACTATGTAGGGCACATTAAAACGCTGAACACTTTTTTCCTTTCTTTATGGATCTAAAATGGGAGCACCAAGAAGTGCCTAAAACTCTCATCCAGTCATTTCTCTTGCACTGTTTCGTCTCGCTTTCATCTTTAAGAATGTCTTTAACTCTGTTCAGTTATACTTTTCACTTTATGTAGGAGAAACTCTCTGTGATACGCAGCGGATGATGACGGGCGGGCTCTTGTAAGTTTTCATATAACGATTTCATTACTGCATAACAAGATCAAAGGTTATCGCAACATAGACATATTCAAAATGAATCGCACATTTTTTGTCGTAAAGGTAGCAACAAAATGTGTGCTTTAGATATACATTAGGTGCCGGCGTCTCTAGAGATTTATCTTAGATTATTTTTGTGTACGTAAATAGCCTTATATTTCGTGGATTTGTACATAATCACATGCTAAATGGGGGTTGTAATTAGGAATTCATAGAGTTCTTTCTGATATTCTTTGCTGTTGTGAACCCCTTGATGTGGGGGGATTGTTTTATTATTTCACAGACTTGGACTAAAATTAATTTAAATTCACTTTTAAGTGTTCTTCTGCACTTACGTTGCCTCAGCTTTGCATGTTTCAATTAAATTCGTTTTCATCCTTTCTAATATTTATGAATATTATGTAAATTTAATGATTATCTGAAGTATAAATCGAAGGAATAATTATTGCAACCTCCCTTGAGGTTCGGTGTAATTATTGATTTTGAGGTAGATTCCCTTATATTTGGAAAATTACATTTAGTAGCGCTGCTGCAAATGAATTGTCTTCAATAATCAAATATTAAATAATATATCTAGTACCTCTGCAGGGGTACTAGATATAACTTTTCAAACCTGAAGGGATCAGATTGTAGCAATGTTAAACTTCTTGGGAGTTGATGTAGTTATGCCTTTTTTCTTTTCATGCTGTCGAGGATAGCTTGAAATTTCATTGTTTTCATTAGAGTATTTTGATATTCGCCGACAATAGGGGTGCTAGTTATAATTTTTCAAATCTAAGAGGGCCTACCTATTATTATGCTAAACCTTAGGGAGGCCATAATAATAATGGGGTGTTGGTAAGAAAATAAATGGCCATTTTGATCAAAAGAGGAGAAAGTTAATTGTAGTGGTGTGTTTTCATGTAATGTATTTAAATGCTCTTTAATATTAATTAACTCTAATAATCACCCACAATACATTAAGATGACGTTTGTAACTGATTGTTTGATTCTGATAAATAATTATGCATTGGGGCTAGCTAAAAGCTTGTTTTGAATATTTAAAAACTCTTCTACTAATGCTATAAATTTTCTAAAGTTAATTAATAATAATTTATAATTTATCCAACAGTCAAGGTGTTATAAGTTATTCCTAGTAAAAAAAAAAAAAAATTACATAACAAAACTGGGAAACAAAAGAAAATTCCAAATACGTTTCATTGGCTTATAATAAATTATTTGTTGGTTGTTCCACAGGCAAACACCAACTAGTTTTCACTATAATTTGCATTTCCCAATTTTCATCAAAAAGCAGGTGATTATCTAATCATATAATCTGTTGCAAAATACCACCTTACAAAACAACCCATCTCTTATTAATTTATGTTATGTAATATACTAAGCAGCGCTTTGATCGGGTTACTAAGGGTGGATTATATTAATTTGTAGCCTCTTATATCTCGTTTTGTATCCCATATTGAGTAATGAGCCGGTCTGCTAAAAGAGCTATGTTCTACTGTTTCTTTTACCACTAACATTACCTCCTCCTAAAATTAGTTGGTATGCGATGATGAAATTTTAATAATGCTCCTAACATTGCAACTCCCTAAATGAAATGCCCTTTATGAACGAGCATTTATGTCTTTAGTTTAGGAGCTACAAATTAGTGAGAACTTCTCAATATTTAATTAGACATATAAATATATTATTTTAATATTATCCATAAATCAATAAGGACTACCAAATTCAAGATTAATTTATATATTACTATAATTTAATATGACTATTAATTAGTATGATAAATTTAATATGATATACCAAAAAGTCCTTAAAAATAAAAATAATATTTTAATTGTCAAATAAACACAAATTATACGTACATTGCACCTCAACATATATAAATTATACTTTTAGCTTTTTATAAATACACATCAAACATATACCATACGCGAATAATAATAAAGAGACAACAGGAATTTTTTTATATAGAGTTCAACTGACACATAATTACACGGGACAGGATCCTCTATTTCAAATAGTATTTTATTTTCTATTTAATGCCTTTGAATGTATATTATGTATATTATATTTATTATTAAATATTTTTATAAAAAAATAATTATATACGTAATATGTATTTAAAATATTAAATATGAAATGAAATATCATTTCAAAATAAGAGATCCTGTCCTTAATTACACTGAATTTATGGGGAAAAGCTACAAAAGTTGGGGCCACTCCTCCATTGACTGACGTCCAATAGAGAAGACCTTGATTTTGATTGAATAGCATTCTACGAGGAGTTTCACAGTTACGCCAGTCGAGGTTCTGAGAGATACAGAGAATGGCGAAGGTTCCATGCCAGAGGATCGGATGCAATGCGATTTTCTCCGAAGACGATAATCCCGATGGTTCTTGTACTTATCACGATGCCGTATGTGCATCTCTGTCTGTGTATCTTTCTTGAATTGCTATCATCGTTTTTCATTTTATTCTGTTTATTTATCGTTTGGAATATCAATTCCTTGAGGAGATTAGTTTTTCTGAACCTTGGGTGTAATGAGAAGTATTGGTTAAAAGATGATTTCTAGGAAGAGAATTGTTACTTTGAAGAACTAGTTGAATTGTGGTGGTGGTAGTGGTGGTGTTTGCACAGATTTTGTCACGGTTCTATTGTTTTGCTCACTTTTTGCTTTTTGTTTTCTTGAATTTCTGTTTCTCGTTCGGTACTTGTGTTAAGAGTTTCATGCTTTAACTATTCTTGGCTTGGTTCTTGAAAAAGTTGAAACTTATTCTTTGTCCCAACAGATTTGATATTTCCAGATTTGTTTTCCATTACTTGTTATGGGAATGCTACTTTTTTTTATTGTTTGTGTTTACTTTTGGAAGAGTGGTGTTGGCCATTGAGAATTAGAAACAGGGATAAAACCCCCTCAGATCCATTTTAGGTTTTCCAAAAGTATATCCTTACTTACCTTTGACATGAACCACCTTGAGGAAATCTTATTTCTTTCTTCATTTTATATCTAGTCTTCTTATGATTTATCTTGATAAACTACTATTTGAAACATATAAACACTTGTAACCATGAACTTAAAAAAATATCCAAATTGAAATTGACTGTATTGTACTATCGATGCAGATATAGGCATTATCGCTTCTCATTCTTGAGCAAACATCATATTTGCTAATAAACTTAAATAATTTAAGTTAATGTCTAAAACTGAGATTTTTCTCTTCTTGGACGGAAGTAATTGATTGATTATTGGCAACAACATTATGCTCTTCATCTGTGTCTGACTTTATTCACCTGCCATTCTATACCTTTTTAGCTTAGCTCTTACATGGACATGCTGTTTCATCCCATTTGTTTGCTTCATCTTCTTAAGGTTTGCTAATTAATCTTCTCTTCTGATGCATGGCCTGCATCACCTGCTGCTGCGCCTCTTTCATCAGGGTGTAAGTACCATACCTTTCTCGTGTTTGGTCCCATTGATTACGTATCTACCGCGCCAACCCCCATGTTGTCCTAAAACTAATGCCAAAATCCTTTTTCCAGCCAATATTTCATGATGGAATGAAAGAATGGAGCTGTTGCAAGAAAAGGAGTCATGATTTCACTTTATTTTTGGAAATCCCTGGGTATGTAGCCTCTTTGCCAAGCTCTTGTATTCCATTCAAACTGTAGCTAGAATCTTCTCTTTTTTGACAGTTACGAGGACATATGAGATTGCTAATATGTTACTGGCTGCAGCATGGTTGGTGCAGCATGATTGATGCATCACTGTTGATCTTTTTTTTTTTTTTTTTTTTTTTTTTGAGAGAGAGAGAGAGAAACGATTACATTCAATCATACATCAATCCATATCATGAGTACATTTTAAATATTAAAGATATGAACTAAATAACAATTCAAATATCTAAACTACCATTCGATGGACAAGTAACTACTCTATAGTAGACAAACATCCACACGCTATCGGTGGGACTCGAACCATACACCTCCGTTATGAAATGGTGGAGGCGGTGCCACTACATCCAAAACTTGGTGGCCACTTTTGATCTCTAAATATGTCTTCTGGGAAGATATTTCTGCAGTTATAGTTTGAAGTAATTTTTATGGCTAGTGTCATCTAGCTTCCCACAGCTAAATATAGCAGAGGCTGATGTTTATCTATTTGATCACATATTTGTGCCAACAGAGCTATCTATATGAATTTCTGATAATGGTTTCCTTGTATTTGGATCCTTGTGGAATTCCCTTTATGATTTGTGATAAGCACTGCCCCAAGGTTGATAAACTAGATGAATTTTTGTATCTTACTTGCACTTTAGTAATTAAGCTGCATACTTTTTGCATGAATAGTTAATCGCATTGGTCTGTGATTTATGTATTTTTTGTCGGTAAAAGCCAATGTGTGTTATCATCTGAAGTTTTCTTGGCACTAATATCTAAAGTTGCAAGACATAAAAAATAAACAGCTGAAATCAGTGTTTAATTAAAGAATGTAACCATGTGATTGTTTTTCCCACCATTTCTAGTAGTTCAATCATTGAGTTCCATCCCTCTTCGTCATTAATAGAACTGTAAGTGGCTTTGGTGTGAATGTTCTATTATTTGTCAATATAAGCTAATTCTTGTTGATATCTTTAGTTGCAAGACAGGAAAACACACAACTGAAAAACCGGTGCTGGCAAAGGCATCTTCAGCTCCAAAGCCTTCAGTTTCCGCTCCTACTTCCTCAACCAACCTGTCATCAAAAGATACTTGTTCTAGGTGCCGCCAAGGATTTTTCTGCTCTGATCACGGTATATTTTTCTTGTGTATTCTTGTGGCTGCTTTCCGTTTGAGAGACTAACCATATGTAGGAAAAATTATTCAGCAGATACCCCAAAAATGAAGATGAGCAAGTTTAAGATAAACTACAGATTTCAATTAGTGAATCTCTAGTTTTGAACTCCACCCTCTGAAGCCCAATCATGAAGTGTTTCTTCACTGGTGTTTTAACCAAACCCTGATTACTATTCCTTCTTTTCTATCCTTTCCAGGCTCACACGCCAGAGAATTGAATCCAAAAGCATCCAATGCTGCAGCAGACACACCTAGCGAAAGTAATCCTGACTTCCAAGAAGCCCAACCACCCAAACCGAAGAAAATAGTTGACATAAACGAACCTCAAATCTGTAGAAATAAGGGTTGCGGCAAAACTTTTAAAGAGAAGGATAATCATGATACAGCGTGCAGTCACCATCCTGGGCCAGCTGTTTTCCATGACAGGAATAGAGGGGTAAAACAATAAACCATGTCTTCTCCCCTTCTTACTTCCTCCCCCAACACCCTCGACCCCGAATTTAACTTTTGTCCATAATTTCATTCTTTTCGTGGCTACAAATAATAGTTTTAACTTGTTAATTTTGCAGTGGAAATGTTGCGATGTACATGTTAAAGAATTTGATGAATTCATGAACATACCCCCATGCACCAAGGGCTGGCACAGTGCTGATCCTGTCTCATAAGGAGAGCATAAAACATCTATCCAAAGGTATCCTTTCTTCTCCTCATTGAACGATTTGTAACATGGAAGATTTTACCTCAGAGTATCACCGCTGTTGTCAGACATCATCATCATCAATTAATCTTTTCTATCGAGGGTATAGAATGGAGAACTTGTGGTGCTTGTTGGATGTTATGTTTCTCGTTTTTGTGTTTTAAAATTTGAAATTGCAGAAGGAACTAGCAAAATGATGGCCCTTGCCTTCGAAATTGCACTTTGATGAAGTGGACTATTACTATCTTGTAAACATCCTCAATTAACTATTGAAATTCCACCCAAAAAGATGAAGTCTTTTACAGGTCTTTGCAACAGTTTATTACAGCACTTTTCAATTTTTAATTTTAACTAAATTGTTATGTAGAATTTAAAAATATGCTTTTGTTTTTGAGTTTTAATCTTCTAAGCTGAAAGCAATAATCTCGCAACAAAAAGCTTCTTTTTTTAACTTAGTTCAAAACTTTTGACCCTCACTAAAACTTCTTCTATAACCTCAAAGACTATTCATTTCTATGAAAAATTCTTCCAAAACCAACTTGGAATAGTTTCTGGAGATGACATGCTATAGCAAATTAACAATATAACGTCTAAACATGGAATAGTTTCTGGAGATGACATGCTATAGCAAATTAACAATATAACGTCAAAACATGGTTTTATTTACAGATAGATAGAACCTTTCCGAGGCGGCGACCACCGGTTCCCCCAACTCTTGGACTACGTCATTGTTACACGAAAAATTACTATTGAACATGCTGGGACAAGCATCTCTACGAGGAGAAATAAAACCTCGAAGAAATATATGCGTTTCATTTGCAAATAGGGGCTGAAGAAGCTTGAAAAATTACAATTGGAAAAATTAAAAGAGGCAGCCTAGACAAAAGTACTTAGTCCCTCTCCGCTGTTTCCATTAAAACATCAAATCAAATTCCACACTTTTTTTTTTTCTAATTTCGCAAATTCATCATCAAAACCTTTAATCAAACACCTATCAAACAATACATAAAAGTGCAATAATACACATAATTCAATTAACACGCAAAAGAAAAGGTTTGGAACAACTCCATAAACAACTACATTCCTCCTAAATTACTTGTACTTCAAAGTATTCCGAAGTCCACAGATACAATTAGCTATAACAAGACTCAAAAAATACCCAGAGAAAATTTGAAGACTGTAACCACTAATTGCTACAGAAACATCGTCACCGACACCTAGACCAGGAAAATTCATGCTACTATTCATTAACAATACATCCATACGAGACTTCAAGATAGGGACGTATTATCCAAAATTAAATCCCCGATCAGGAACACATGTTCTTCCAAACAAAATTTAGCACGCAATGGAAACCTGCATCAATAGAAACATACAACTATATAAATGCAACCAAACATGAATTTCCAGGCATCTGCATAGCTTTTCACATTGACGATGAAGTTCCAACGACAATATCTAGCCCTCGTAATCCCCCTGAGAGAACTTATTTTCTGGATAGAAAACTGCCACAACTTGATTTCCACCAAATTTTCTACCATTCAATCCTTGCCGAGCTTTTGTAGCGCTTTCGATATCTGCATATTCCAGGAAAACCTACAGAAAAGGAGTGTCATATTTTTGACAACTAGGATGCAATGAGGATGAGGTAATGGTAGGAAATCTTTATATGTGGAATCTTTATCATTCATAATTACTAAGAACATAAAACATTCCACTTCAAGCCTTCGAATGTCAAAAAGGCATAAATGAAATTGCAGCAACCAACCTTTCCCACGCCTGGTCTCATTTCACCACTGGGTAGCGGGCGGGGGATGACCACATTCACCAGGGTACCTGCAAGAACAATGCCAACATGCTGAGATATCTGGTGTAACAGTAAAAGGGAGAGAATCCGTATATTTAAATATAAGGTTCCCGAGTTTTCTGTATGTATGTGTGGCTTCAGTTTAGCAGAATAAGGGACTCGAGAAGGCTGTAAAACAGAGAATAGAACACAAAAGGAAAAAATTTAGTGCAACAAGCATTGACAACAGAGAAAGTAAAAGTTTACGACACAGATAACTAATATAGTATTAATTTAAAATAAATAATTACCAAACTTTCCACATTCAGTTCTCATGTCTTCCACTATATCTTCATAGTCATCGTCGTCCTTTAGCTCGTCTGCAGTAACTACTTCTGTTAGGCACACAACCTTTGCAGCCACTACACTAGGTTGTAGCATTAGTCTCTGCAAAGAAAATGAGAATAACAGTATGTTAATAGTTGGGCCATTAGGGCAGACGAAGTCAATCTGCCATCATATAGGGCTTCAAACCTTGAAATCAACCAGAATTAAGGATTATGGTATTGAATAGAAAAACTTAATAAACATGATACAATTTCATTACCTGCAATGCTATTTGTTGTTGGGCATGCAATAACACACTCTCTTGTTCAGGTTTAGGCTGTGATGCACCCTGGTTAGCACGCCTAACGGTAAGTGTTTTATCACCCATTTTTATACCATTTAGTGCTGCACAAGCAATATCTGTAACTGATAAATCTTGGTAAACGCAGAACGCGTAGCCTTTGGAGTTCCCGGTTTCTCTGTCTTTAACAAGATCAAAGCCCCGGAGCGGCCCAAATGACTCCAGCAGCTCCCTGATCTGTGCCTCTGTGAAGTAATATGGTAAACCACCAACAAATATACGATCAGGACCCTCAAGTCCACCAGCAGATCCGGGCGTCAGCCCGACAGCTGCAAGATTTAGATTAGGATTAGGTTGACTAGGTCCAAGAGTGGCAGCCAGTGAGGGGTTATAATCACTGGGCCTTCTCACTTTAACTGGTGCGCCCTGGACAACAAAGTAAATAGAACATTTGAGCTTATCATACTGACATATATGAGTCATGGAAGAGCAAAAGCATGGAAAATGAATTGGAAATAGATTCTTAACTTCTACATTTAATTAGATACTGTTGATATTAAATATCCAGTAATTTCATAGCTTAACACTATGCTCAGTAGAAGGATTTTGAAGAGGAAAAGAAAAGAAAATGTTGAGGAAAATATCTTTGATTGTTTGGCTAGTGATTAACATATTAAGGAAAACTTGAGGAAAAATGTCCTTTAGTTGGGGAAAAGTCATTTTCCTCACAAAATAGTGAATAAAATATTTTGTGAGTAAAATGAAGAAAAAGCTTATTAGGCATCTCTTCTCCTTCAATACATTATGAATTTTTTTCTCCTTGTTTCTTTCCTCAATATTTTCCTTGAATAACCAAACAAACTTCAAATTTCATATTCCTTTGTTTTCTTTTTCGTTTTCCATAACATTTTCTTTTTCTCATCAAAATCCTCAAACCAAACATAGTGAAAAGGTTTGGAAGATCTTTAATACCTCAAAAATGATGCCATCTAAAGCCATTGCATTACTAGCCTCTTCTACTGATCTCATCTCCACAAAAGCAAACTTCTTCTCATGGTTAATATAAACGTTAACAACCGCATCCCCTGAAATTACAAACAAGAGTTTTAATGGCTTAATTAAAAATCAACCTAGTATACATGGATTAGCATGGAATTTGTGATTGCATGTTGACAACCTGGACCAGCAGTGTTTCCTCCAATTGCCGACATAACATGACTGAAGAAGGTTGCCACAGACTGCCATATAAGGAAAAGGAGCAATTAGGAAAAAGAAAAACAAGCAGATAAGCATGAGAAGAAAAGGGCAGAACAAAGTCACTAACAGGCGAAATGAAACTTGTGCTTGTTAATGAGTTCACTGTTCAAGTACCCAACTGTAGGAGTTCAGAAGTTGATTTTATAAAAAGAATATGACAAATAAAAGCTTTCATCGAAGTATAAGACTTCATTTTAGAAAAAAAAGGGACTTTATTTTAGGAAAAAATTAATAATAATAATAATAATAATAATAATATAAAAAATAATAAATGAGAAGCAAAAATCAGTTTTAGGAGGATTACAGTGTTCAAGAAAACAAAAGAAGATCAGTACAACCACTTAGGCGCTGCTAACAAACATGCACAGCACCATGTACACTGAACCAAATATAGCGAGGTTTATATCCAACGCATATTCATTCTTTAAAAATTATTGAATTGGAAGACGTTACCTGTTCATTAGCAGTGGGGGGGAGTCCTCCAACATAGACTCGTCGAGCATGTCTTGTAGCCTGACAACACAATACTTCAGATATATTTTTTATTATAAAAGGTTACAAGGACAGTAGCACATGAATACACAAATCAACCTGCTGAGTCATTGCTTGAACAGGCATTACAGGGAGTGCTCCAAACTGTCATCAAGTAAGATTATCTTTAGCAGCTCAATAAAAAAGCATCAATGAATGATGGGGATAAAGAGTGAAGAAACCTGTCCAGATGCCAAAGGCAACATATTGGGGAACATTCCAGGAACGGTGGGAGTAGTCCCAGGCATCTGGCCTGTGAAGGATAAACAGAGTTACATCACACAAGTAAAGAGGGATACACTCTTCTTATTCTTAATTATACAAGTGAGAGTTGTCAACGTGTAATATTCCTTGATTATTCATATTTTAGCAGATATTATCTAGCAATCAAGTTTAACTCTATTAAACAATATACTCTATTGAAAATATCCATAAAAACTACCAAACGTGCAAATCCTGGTTGAAGATGGACAAGACCTGTTTTGATTCTTCCTTGTACATAAAAGCTACAGAAGTCGGCTCACGCCCATTGTCAGCACAGTGGGACTAGTTAGCCCAATATTGCCTTCTTAGAACATAACATAGGACATACAAAAAAACAAACAAACACCAAACACAACAAGAAACCAAAAACTCTCTCAGTTTCATCACTAAGCAAATAATTAAATGAAAAAAAAAAATGAATAGCCAATCTAGGGACCAGATTTCCATATTGTGATATAGGCAAATCGAAGAACCAAGTATGCTTACCAAAATGAAAACCATGTATTTGATACGAACTTTCCACACTATATCAGAAAAAGAAAGTAAAGTTGTCATTATAATTACGATATGAAACAAGTGATTGGTTGTACCTGCAACACCGGCATTGGGAAGTAATGCAGCAGGAGGTGCCATGTCAAAACCACTTATCCTTTTGCTGTGAAGTTGCACCATTAGCGACACGAACAAGTAGAATATTGATGATAATTATTGATGAATTAAAACTAGTAAAGTAGAATGAGGTTACATTTATGCAAAACTACATTTATATTGCAGGTCTAGCAACACCGAAAGAGAGAGAGAGAGAGTGAGTGAGAGAGAGAGGGAGAGAAAGAAAAGGAGTGGAGGGGAAAAAAAATAAAAGAAAGAACCACCAGAGATGACAAAAAGTGGGGTACAAGTCAGCAGAAGTTTATAATCTCATTCGTCAGATTTATCCAAAGGGCAGCCAAATTATCATTTAAAAATTTCATTCACATTTTAGCAATCAGCACGAGATGAAAATGGTAAAATCAGCTATAAACGAAATTGATATTAAAGTAGAAAAGAAGGCTCAGTAATCATTCTAATATCAAGACAGAATGGTTTGTTTTGGGATTCTAACATGAGAAAGGCTCCCCAGCCAGAATCACAAGTTACAGCTGAACAAGAGAAGACTATGGCCGCAAAATACCTTTTGGAACGTGAACGAGACCGTGACCTTGATCTGTGCTCAGACCTAGGTCTTGAGGGGGACCTAGACCTATGCCTGTGCCTATCCTCCCGATCTCTGTCGTAATCCTTCCGCCTGAAAGCCCATAATAATTCAAGAATCAGAAAAAAGAAACCTTGGTGGCAACTTAAGATGGCAAGGATATAAGCAAATATGAAACTGAAATAAATAGAAAAAAAATGATTGCTAGCTGCAAAAACACCTAATATCATAGCACGCTGCCCATAGAACGTGAAGTTCCTTGGTCACATGAGCTCAACTTCTCTTGCCGGAACCCCACATGGCCGGTGAAACATAGAACTAAATTCCCACACTAAGAAGAATGATTCGTAAAAGCAATTAAAGAAGTTGCAGTTATTCACCTCTCACGGTCTCGGCTTCTGTAATAGTCATCGTCATCATCCCGATCTCTGGTCGTCTCCCTCTCTCTTCTCTCACTCCGATCTCTGTGGCGGTCTCGGTGATGGCGATCGCGGTCCTTCTCTCTATCCCTCTCCCTATCCCTCTCCCGATCTCTATCTCTATCCCTGTCTCGTTCTCTGTCCCTGTCCCGCTCTTTATCCCGTCCTCTTTCCTTTTCCCTATCCCTGCTTCTGGAAGACTCCCTCTCCCTGTCTTTCTCATGGTCATGAGATTCACGCTGCAGAAATATCATAGTACCAATTGTATCAAACTAACAAGACTTACAGTCAAATAACCATATGAATTTGGAAAAAAATTAAAAAATAATTCCAGGTGGCCTAACATTTAATTTCATCTATGTTGGAGAAGCAAATAGAAAAGTACAATTACATAATGCCACATTAGAACAAGTAAAGATTCATTTTTCAGTTCTGAAATAGAATACACTGAAGATATTATCATACTGTTAAGAATAATGTCAACACTAAGAGTATTTGTACTGCATACAAGTGTGTCATAAGTCATAATTATAAATGCCATCATTATAAACACATCAACAGACGGAACGAATTCGGCAGAGAACTCCATTTTAATGCATTAAACTCTATGCCACAATGAAATGTTAACATATGAATAAGTTCTTTTAGTTTCCATTGGCCTTCTGGATGCACATACAAATTTATCACAATCTAAAACAAGTTTACTCTTATTTGTAAAGCTGCAAACCTTGGATCCTGAACTTGATGACCCTTTGTGCACTTGTTGTTGCATGCCAGATGCTCCGGGAGAGTCCATAGGGGATGGAGAATTGGAATTCCCATCTATTTCGTGACTTGACATCTGAAAACATGACGAAATGCATTCAATTATGCATTCAACGGTCATATGCAGTCAAAATTGATGCAAAAATCCAAATTTCAGTTAAAATGTTCCTAAATCCAATTCTAAAGCACCAAACCTTGATACTAATTACTAAACAATACATCACTACATAACTAAAAACAATTATTCACCATATATTCAGCAAACTGCAGATCTCTCCTTTACCAACTTAAGAAACCAGAAAAAAAGAAAACCAAAAAATAAAATAAAAAAATAAAATTCCACCTTCAGCTGTGTGAATAGATTATTCTCCTTTATATGAATCAAAATTTCACAAAAAATAAAGTATGACAAAGAACAACATCCAATAGAGAAGACAACCATTGCAGCCTTCCAATTTAGATTCTTCCTTCTTTTGGTACCAGACCCAAAAGTAACCACAAAGGCTTCCTCTTTTCAATTTTCATTTATTTTCAAAAGCCTTTTTGTTTTCTTTCTAAAGTCTAACCGTTGAAGAATGCATGCTTTATTGCAAAAATTAAAGGCGGGCTTATCGTGTCATAAAAAGAATGTTTTCATTAACCCCCCATCCCCCAACAAAACCGCCCAAAACAACTAAAAATAAATAAAATAGAACTTTGCATACCCAAATGCATAATCATGCAGTACCCATTTTCAAAAAGTATTCTTTTTAAATATTGGGTACATACCCAAGCACACCCCGTACACATCGCGTCCCCGGTAACAACACTTCATGTAAAATGGCGTAGCCATCGCACCATCGGTCAATTTTTATCCCCTTAAGCAACAATTAATAACTTAACCCAGTAGATGAAAATCTCCGCCCAACCAATTTCACCCTTTTCCAAGAAATAGCTCCTGTTCTGAAAATTAGGGTTTTGTATTTAAAACATATAACAAGAGCAATACAATCAACTTGCTTCCTTTGTAAAATTGCATGAATTTCAAAAATCAAAGCGAATTAGCAGACAACAGCATACAACAAAACCAGAAATAGCATTCACCCTTCGTATAAACGCAGTAGATCCACAAATCGATTGTACAATTAACACCTCAGCGCGCGAGAGAGTACCTTCAGAGGAAGAATTTGACGCTAATTTTCCAAACCCTAAATGCGTACGATGTAGTGGAGTAATTATTTTCTAATATTTGGCGTAGCAAGGGTTTATACGAACTAAGCTTATGTACACCTGCACTCTCTATATGGGCGAGTGCGTGCGGCCTATAAGCTTATGCAGTCAGCGGTCACCCATTTTAGTTTTATTTCAATTTGGCCCCTAATTTTATAATAATTTCGAATTGAATACAACAAGATTATTCCGAGAGTATTTGTTGGATCACTATGCATCACTTATGGGAGATATTTTTTGGGTAAATTGCAAAACCTCCCCTATTAAAAGCCAAATTGGCACATAACCTCCATCATTAAAATAATAATAATAAAATTAAAAGCTCCTCATTATTCTAATGTATGACCTTAGCGCAACCAAATTTGCTGTGTGCCTAATACATGTGAATTGCTGGGAGTTTGCATGTTTCTATAGAGTTGAAAAGTCACTTTTATTTTTAGGCAAAAATGCCCAATGAAAATTTTGAATTAGCATAAACCCCGCTTGGAAAAAAAAATAGTGCAAAATGCCACCGTATTTCTAAAATATAACCTTGTTATAGTCAAATTTGTTGCATATTCAACACGTGTCAGTTACTGAGAATTTGCATGTTTTTATAGGGTTAGAAGTCCCTTTTACCCATGGAAGTTTAAAAACAAAAGAGAAAAAAAAAAAAAAGAGGGTGCCTTTTGTAGAACATAAATTACTAACGCAAAGCAATTGACAATTTTTTATAGAAATACTTACCCCTCTAATAATTCTCTATTTTTGAAATTTTAGTATATTTCAATGTAATAATACAAAATTTCTAACATTTACAACATGAGTGAGTTAAATTTTGAGCAAAATTCTTCTGATAGTAAGGTAAAAGTACTGTTTTTTAAACAAAACGCAAGAAAAAATAAAAAAAACAAAATTTTCTTATGGGTTGCGCCCCCCATAGGCGCGACCTATCAGTTCTATGCGCCTATGAGAGGCGCACGGATGGTGAGGATTGCGCTCGACATGGGCGCTTTTTCCTCCAGACGGGCGCCACCAAATTTTTTTTTTCTTTTTTCGAGGGCATTCAGTGCAATGCGCCCACGACGGGCGCAAGATAACTGGCGCCACGCCCGTCGCGGGCACAAGTGAAGAAATCTTGCGCCCGTCGTGGGCGCAAGTGAAGAAACCTTTTTTTTTTCTTCGTTTAAATCAGTCAATTTTTAATAAAAAATTTCACGACGAACGTAAAAATTACAATATTAAATCGTTACTTCAAATTAATACGAAGATTCGACTAAAAATTAACGAAATATCGACGATATCCCTTTTTTAAAAAACTTCAATTGTTCCCCTAATTTTAATTGATAATAACAAGTCCATACAAACACAGATTCCCATTTTTTTTCCAATTCGGGTCGCACCGGGAGCTTTTGATTCAGGTTACAATTCGGATCCATAAAAAAAAGAGCAATTTAAAACACAACGTTAACAAAAGAGAAACAACGTAGCAAATGTTCAATAGGAGAGGTAGGTCGGTTATTTTGGAAGTGTTTATTTTATTTGTTTATTCGTTGAACTGCTCTGCAAGATAGTAAAAACTGCTCTGTAAATAGCATTTTTGAAAAAAAAATACCACAGCCTTTTTTTCCACCATTGTCTTCTTCTTCTATCAACTAGTTTTAGCCCAAAAAATTGAAAATCCCCCATTCTTCATCTTTTAAGTGGCACTTGTAACTAATTATGAAAAACAATTATCTATTATGAGTTGTTGAAAACTTTTTTTTTTTTTTCCTTTTTGAGTTTTTGAAAATTCTGTTTTTTCTGTAAGTTTTCTAAAATTAATCAATAATAATCTATAATTTTTAAACAACCTTATGATTGCCTATAAAATGTTGTAAGCTATTCGTTAAAAAAGTGAATAATTATAATTCCAAATATTATCACTTTTATATGACTTACAGTGAATTATCTAGGATTTCCAAGTACCAAATACTTTTTTATTATAATTTGCTTTCAACAACTTTTAGCAAAAATAAGTTATTATATATTTTCAGAATCTCTTGTAAACACCACCTTATCTATATTTGTGAATGGAATCTATGAATAACAACCCCATTAAAAAGAAAGAACGAGAAACCCATCTGTAGATTTAAGATATTCTTTTACTCCAACATGCGAATGCAACTCCAAAAGGTCATCAAGTACAAAACGCCATCGAAGAAAAGAGTCAATCCACTATTAAGAGATATTTTTGAGTTTTCCTCGGATGGCTAAATATGCTCAAAGCATTGGCACATCAACTCTTCTGAAAATAAGAAAAAAAGAGGCATTTCATCTCCTATGCCATGGCGAAGCACATCAACTCCATTTGTCATTATACCTATTTTGTTTAGCCCTATATGTGTTTATATATGTATTTGTAATAATATATATATATATATTTGTATGATATCATTACAAATACATATATAAAACTACCTTTATGCAATTGATTAGCTAGTCCCTTTGCAAGCTTTCTGGACTTGATGACCTTTATGGCAACATTGGAGTTGCATTCACATGTTGGTAGAAGGATACATCAAATCCAAAGATCGGTTTTACATTCTTTCTTTTTAATGGGTTGTTATTCACATATACCATTCACAACATTTTTTTTCTTCTTCTTTAAATTCCTAATGGTAAAAGGGATTTTTTAACCAAAATATGCAGGCTCTTAACAACACATGCATGTTAAGCGCACAACAAATTTGAGTATGCCAAGATCATATTTCAAAACACAAGAGGGGCTTTATATTAATTTTTTTCGAGGAGGTCATGTGCTAATTTGTCTTTCTATGCCTAAGGGTAAAGGGGGTTTTTTTTTAATCATATAAAAACAAGAGAACTCTCAACAGTTCACATGTATTAAGGACGCAGCAAATTTGGATACATCAAGGTCATATTACAGAAACATAACGAGGTTTTAATTTTATTTTTTTTTGAAGAGGTTTTGTGCTATTTTGCCTTTTCAGGAGAGGGTTATGCAGTTTATTTGAAAGTTTTCTTTCAATCTTATAAATAGACTTAAGGTTGGCAATCTAGTAGGTTTGGATGGGTTCGCCAAACCTCCCGACCCACTATGTAAATATTTTCACTGACTAGAAACATTTTAGATGATTTGATAATCTTTTTTTTGAGGGAATCAATAATAAAATATCTTTTTTTTTATTGACTTAAATCTGAATAAATTGCATTTGATGCGGCATTTCCATGATCTAGTTTGCCTGATCATGATTTTTATATAAAGTTAAAAGAAAATAAAAAGTTATGCATATTTTCCTTTACTTTGAATCAATATAAAAGTATTACCACAAATAAATAGTTCCCCCTAAGAAAAGGGGAATCCGTTTGTAATAAAACTAGGCTTATTATTACTACTTCGACTAAAATGTGGATTAAATGCTCCCATGTTGCATAATATTTCCCCCCAGAGCATTTAGGCCTTCTATGAAATATGTGCCAATTATATATAGATCTAATTTGATACAAAGGAAGAAATATTGTATACTTTTCATGGCGGATTTGTTTGAAAAATTAATTGCGTATTCCTCTTATTCTATATAAAAAGTATTCAATCCGTTAGAATTGAAATTAAAGAGATATTTATGTTCACTGTGCCCTTCATGGGGGGTTTGCAAATTTTGCATAATCCTCACATGCAATGGAAGCAATGCATGTGTAGGAAATGGGAAACTTGCTGATAACAATATGAGATTTTTGGCACTTTCAATTCTTTTGATGTTACTAAGGATCTTTACATGTGGCGTTCATGCATTTGAGTATTTTAAGGTGAAGCTTGCGATAAAAATTAAAAAGTTTATGAGTCTTGAGTTGAAAGAAGTCACGAGGAAAGAGGTTACAAGGAGAGATAAAATTACATTGGGAGTTTGAGTTAATATAAAATATAGTGGAGAATGGAAACTTCTAAAAGTGAATTTATAGCCGTAATAATAAAAAACTATAACTTGCCAATCATTTATGGAGAAGAGTTTGAAAGATAGATTTGAAAATTGATAAAAATTAATATTCAAACTACTTTTCCACAGCAAACTTTCTACTTATTCGTTCACGTTCATGTCAAAATTTAAAAATAACTTTCATTTTAAACACAAAATACTTGTACCTTATAGGTTACATCATTTAATTGAGTAGTCAATAATATATTGGGTATGTTGCATCAACCTTATGATGCCACGAGACATTTGATTGTTCGTGGATGGCTTAATGGGGAAGTCTTGAAACAATTACATACATCCTCTTTCATGCCGAATGATGGTATTAAGTTGGTAAGTTACCAAAGAAAAACACTTAATAAATGCAAATTCAATCTTGGCTACACCTAATCAAGTTCAATGTTTATTTAGAACATGAACCAACCAATTATATCAAAACACAAATTCATCTACATTGCTTTGATACAAGAAATAAAGTTTGAACTGCAATTTCCTTTTAAGTTTTCTACAATTACAACTTGTTTGGGAGACTAGTTTACAAGCATATATGTATATAAATACATTGATGTAAATCTCCAATTTCACATACATATACATCGTTTAGCTTTTGAAGCAAAATTGCAGCAATAACCTCTTCTTTATCATCCACACTTTCAAGATCTCGAATCTCCTGTATCCCTATGAGATTCTTCAAGCTTCTTAGCTGTATAATTCCATGACCTTTCTTATGTTCTACTTGAGAGTATGGTGACATTTGAAGAGAAGTAATCTCATGCGTTTAAAAAATTACAGTTACACCTCATTTCTCAAATAATTCCTCACTTATATTCGATAACTCCTCATGTCTGCAAGTGATAGAGTTTACTAATAGAACATGGCAAACGTTCAATTCTTGCGTATGAAATCGCAAGATTTCTCATCAAACTTAGTAACTCTTTCACATCTTTTAGAACCAAAACATGCAGACATTTTAACTTGGCAACTCTTTACCTTTAAAGGATAATATTCTGCAAACATCCAAACTGCTCTATAAGAATAGGTGATAATTCATCTCTTAGGACATTGTAACAGAATCTAAAACAGAGCTTGCTAGGTCTTGTAACAAGAAGTTCTGCAAAAAAAAATTCTAAATTTGTAGCTGGCAAGTTTCCGTATCATTAGATCAGTTTGAGAAAATCTTTGTGCTATTTGCATATCAACCAATTCTTCTCTTTTAATATAAAGACATTTGGTGATAATCCAACAATATGCAAAACACTTCTTCAGTGATGGGGACAATAAATGATCAAACTTAAATCTTCATATTCCATGAAATTTGAAAGCTTCAATTAAGAAACATAACATCCTTTTGCAATGTTTCTACCAATCATCTCAAGTTCTGACTTCCAAATTTTTCCTATTCCATCAAGAACTATCCCAAACATCGTCAATAACTAAATTTCATTGAAAATTTCTCAAAATAGATACTCTATTTCAAACTTAAATTTATATATTCATTATGGAAAACTTGCCTAGCCATCGGTGTATTTCCAAGTCCATCCATCCCAACAATAAGGATACAAAAGTCAATCCCAAAACTAATTGGCACCTCCATCATCCTTAAAACATCATTCTCTCTTCCAACATCAATTGGATCAGTAACACAACAGTCAGTTACCCAGCCTGCAAGTGCATCTGATCCAGCATCAAAATCATCCACACCCATAAGCCATATGATTTGAAGGTCAAAATCCCTTCCCTCTTTCTTCATTAAATTCAACCGATTGATTTCCATAATTCTATGAGGCAATTTAGGACAGGGACTGTACCTTTTTCTCATATGTTCCGGATCTCCTTTTTCTTGCCGAGAACATCATAGTTGAGCTCATCTAAAACGTTACTGGAGTCGAAAACCACAGCTTCAAGCTTCTTTAGCTAACATTTGACGGTTTTGTCGGTGATTCGTTGCATCTAGGTATCGCGTAAGAACGAGGAAAGAAATTTTCTGGTCTTTTCAAGTCTTTCTTATAATCGAGACGAGGTTAATCTCTTCCACAGAATCTGAGAGCAACAGATTCTGAAGTAGAACTTGAATATTAACCCCAACGACAGATCCAACCACAGCTTCCTGGAATTTTGTTGAGATGTTAATCTGGATCTTCGATCTGCGTTAGTGAGTGTTAGAGAGGAAGGGAGGAAGATCTTGTAGGCTTCGTTGAGCCGACTTATCAATTGTGCTAAGGTTCCCCCTTTGCCCTAGCCCCTATTATTTATATTATTCTAAAAATTATGTTATATTATTTCCTTTTCTTTAATCATAGAATGTTATGTTTGGTTTTATTTAATGTAAAAATAAAATCGCATTCGTTAAGTAAAACATAGTTCAATAGTAATTTTTTTTACGTCTATTTAGGCTTTGTTTACTTTGGGATTTAGGATAACTGAGGGTTTGACTATAGATGATTTATTTCTTGGTTTAAAATTAGGATAGTGAAAATAAAGAGTTGTTTATTTTGAAGGTTTAGGTTTGTTTATTAATCTTATTTTGGTTAGTTATTTACTTTGTTAGTTTGCTAAATAGTAGGTTTATGACGTATAAGACAAAAAACCAACAATATATGTGGCAATTTGTAAGTTTCAATGTCAATTTTTTTGTAATTTTTGGTATTGTGAAGCGCAACAATGACATTAATAAAAATTGATTAAATGGCTGGCAACTAAATTGTCGAAATTGAAAAGGTTGACTTTACCACCCTTGACAAGCTTTAACATAGGTTTATAGGTGTCACACAGGCCGGCAAACTTGTGAAGTGAACAACGAATTATGCGTGGTTAATTATCCAAGCCAAGCTTAATAGGCCAAATAAACATGGCAGAAGGATAAAATTAATTTGGCAATAACCTTTTATATAGGTAATTTGTCATTAGATTTTTTTTACTTAGAAAGTTTTAGGTGAGATTGGAAGCATCTTTGGCCTTCGGGGTACATCTTAGACTATTTTAGGAAAATGACCATAACTATAGATTTTGTTGGATTCGAATTAAGATAATGTTTGTATATGTTTTGGAGAGTTTTGATGAATAGTATTTGGAAAGTTATGTTTTGGAAGTGGGATTGGGGAATGTGAAAAATATTTATTTATGTTCTGAATAGTAAATAGAAATTATTTTTCAAAAATGAAGTAATATCGAATTATATTTTGGGGAAGACAATTTTTATGGTAAATGTCAAATCAATTACTTTCTTTTTTCTTGGTGGTAACATAGTAGGAAGAAATTTAGTTTTAATAATATATTTTATATATAATTATAATTTTAAAATCATGTTACATATACATATATCTATATATATATGTTTGAGATTACTTGTAATTTCAATCATGCAAGAAGGATATTCCAGGAAAATGAATCCTTGATTTTTCACCGAAATGTTTGTGTTTTGGGAAAGCCAAAACATCTTAGCAAAACAAATGTGTAAATTATAATATCATTTTGGAAAGAGAGAAATTAATCTCGAGACTCAAAGGACATCAACAATGGTTTCCAAACCAACAATATATATTTCATTCAATATCATGCATCTCGATATTAATAACTAACCAATTCATGAACTCAAATCTTTTAAATCATATTTAGGTGAACTGAAATTCCACAATCCATCTAATCAAAGAAGCCTATAGCCTATTCTAAACTCAAAGTCTCGAGCAATAAATTTTTTTATACATTTTGAGTTTAGGTAGAAAGATTTAACTTCCACTTTTCTATATTTTGCTGTCCTCTTCCCGACCTACAAAAGCTCCTCGTGGTGGCACTACCTCAGCAACGCTTCTTGTCAAATCTTCAAGAGAATTAGCACTACATATGTTGTATACCAAGTAATTTTTCCTCATTGCACGTCCATTTCTTATCATCAATTTGTATTCACCAAATCTTCAAATATCCTCATGCAATTTATAACTCATAGGGTTAATTGCCTCGACATCCCCTAACACAGAGTATAATTATTAGAGCACCCTTGAGATTTAGATAATTATCATTGCACTTTATCGTTAGTTCAGTAGGGGATAAAATGATGGTTGTCCAAACCTCATGATGTGTTTTGGTAATTATGCCAAATCTTATGGAATGTTGAGGTAATTATCCCAAGTATGAATGCTACAAAAATTGAGTACATAGATAAAGCTAAATTTCCTTGATAAGGAGATTACGTCACTATCCAAGTAACCCAAACAAAAAAAAAGGATAAATAAATAAAATTCATTTATACATAAATAATACAACACAAACAACTCACTTTAGCCATGAGATTGAATTCAAATCCTTCACTAACCTAGATGGAAACACATTGCAGTATATAAGACCTCTGGCTCGCATTGAAGGAGAGTTCATTGTGGCAAATGACCCATCGGGGCTCTCTTCTATCGCTCCATCCGGCAGCATTTGGATAGTCGACGCTCATAAGAAGCTCGTGCTGAGAATGAGGTCATTTAAGTTGGAGATGATCTGCGTCCGTGTTGTTCCAATCTGGTGAGCAATATCGAGCTGGTCTTCCAGCGGGAGCATCTCATAACTGCAACATTTCAGCCCCAGAAGATACTTTAGGAGGTATAATTCACTACTAACTTTTCAACTTTTAGCTATCGAAAAGCAGTTATGAGATGGGGGAGGAAATTAAGATAGCAATCACATGATTATCCTTTACATACAAACAAGAAAACCAGCCAACTTCTGTTGATGCAAGAATTTATGAACTATTTTTTCTTCTAGAGAAGGAACTACACTTGATATCATTCTAGAAACCATGCATCATCAACATCATACAATGGGTCTTGGTGTCTTTTGCCTCAGGGACTTGGCGCGCCTCATAAACATTTCTACGATGGAAAAGGAAATCCACTTACGGCAGGAATTAAATCGGAACAGTAAGAATTTGTTTCAAATTTTGACAGTTATCGTGCAGGCATCCCTTCTAATGGTAGCAGCTTTTCCGCTGTATTATGATTTCCACGCGAAACTTAAAAGGGATAATTACCTCCGATTACAAGAACAAACCGCTACATTTTGGAGATTACAAGAATATCCGTCATTGTTAGTTGAAGCGATGGAAAACTTAATAAGCCTACTAAACTTACAATTAGACCTCTTGAAACCATATTAGATCAACATGCGTTTTACTTCTTGTGTTTTAATTGATATGTTAGATGAAACCATATTAGATCAACATGCATTTTACTTGTGTTTTAATTGATATGTTAGATTTTCAAGGGGTCTAATCATAATATCACACGAGCTCTATTAAGTTTTCCGTCAGCTAACTAATGTATGAGGTTACAGTAATTTCCCAAACCACAGGAAATCTGTGGTGAGGCCAAACCTATAAGTGAGGCAATTATCCCTATTGAATAGTGCTGTTAATGTGCTAGCCAACTAAACGATAGGAACAAGCAATTATTTAAATCAAGATCAGCATAAATGTTTAAAGAGCACAATAGAAAGTGCAAAAGTAAAACGAGCTTTCAATTATATCAGGCACACAAGAGTGAAGAAAATACGTACTGGGAAAGCAGCTCACAGTCCACAATACTGTCCGGACCAGGCCGATGGGCCTTTCCATTTGAATAGAAGTGTCGAAAGGATCTTGGATTCAGTCCAGCAACATGGGCAACGGCATCTACAAGCTTTTTCTGCAGCGACTGAAGCCGGCGAAAAGTAAGCTCATCGAGAGGTGCAATGCAGCCAATGCTGCCTTCAAGGGTGCCAAAAAGTAGACCAAAGCGGTTTGTCTTATCAGAGCCTGGAGTTGTTCGATCAGCAGATGTGGGAAGAAGCTGCAACCGCAAAAACTTGGTGATATGGGAACCAACATGGAACTCAGCCCTTGACAGAAGTTTCTGTCCTTTCCAGCTTTCTGACATCTTCGGTGCGTAGTAGAATATCTATATGTTACATGCAAAACATCCATGGGGCAAAACATCTTATATAGTGTAACCAGTTGTAATAAGTTTGCTAACATTATCAAAATCCAGAAGTGAAAGGTAAAGAGCAAACATAGTGCAAAGTTAAAATGCGAATCACCACATTTTCTGTAGATTCGAAGTCATGCTATAGCAAGAAATAATCAACTAAAGATTGTTATTTATTCATCGTGAACACTTTACTGAGACAATAAAGCTTGATCACCACAAGCAAAATTCCCAAAAGTACTGCAACAACAATTTATTGATACTTCAAAAGTGTCACAACAACCACATAAGTGCACCAACCTGAATATTTTTCTGCTCGTCTGAAACAGTGAGGCTGAGTGTGCTTCCGTCAATCAAAAATTCAGTTGCTAAACAATCAAGTGATCCAAAATCCTTCGCCAATAAACTAAGTTGAGAACCCTGTTCCTTCCAACTAAGAAAGTATATGCTTTTGTGGATATCACCTAGGAGAATAAAATTTTTTACCTGCAGCATTATTGTCATCAACAGGAAGTCCAAGCACAAGATGTCACAGTTCATGATAGACTAGCCTGCAGTCTTATAGAACTAGAGATTTAAATTTTGTATAGAACATTGAAATAAACAATGCTAAACAGCATTCAATGTTGACAGATGACATCAAATAAATCATCAAAGAACTTAATGAACACATAACCTTTATTAGCTGATGTCTGAAAAAAGATCAACAGCTTGAGCTATTGAATGATAATTGATATACCCACCCAAAATCGAGTAAACCACGACAAAACAATAATGGCATAGTGAAACTCTCCAAACTGGATCACTGAGAAACTCAATAACTTAATTTGCTTTTCCGTATTAAAGAAATTGAATTCAGCAAGCAAAGATACATCAATGATGTGACGACACAGGCAATGTTTAGCTTCCTTGCAACTGAAATCAGAGGAAGCTCAGCAGGCAAAGATCATCCATCAAGTGATGACACAGGCAATGTTTAGCTTCCTTGCAACTGAAATCAGAGGAAGCTAGTCCAACCCAGATTTGGGTAATACTAAAAATCTAGAAGCCAATTCAGATTTGTCCCGTTAGGCTGAATAACAAGGCGTTTCAACGACATATCACATGTCTCACCATGCACCTACCTACCTCCAACTATATTGCAAACTACGCACAAGTACAAATGAATTGAACCATAAGACTTTCACCAATGTTTAAGCTACTGAGTGATCTGAGTGTGCCAAATATAGGGTGCATAAGAACTTGCTCATATGCATAAGATCGCTTAGACAAAATACATTTTCCCAAATGTAGCCTTAGCATCCTTCAACTGGACTTGAATAAGGCAAAGATCAAATTAGTTTAGCGGAAAGATACCAAAATATGACTTTATTCCTTACTAAATTACATTTGTTCATTGTGATTAGTAGCACATAGATATTAATTCAATCTGGTTAATAAAATGCTGCATGTGCGAATAGTGGTTCCTTACAATGTTCAAGCTCACAACATAGAGAGGTGGGACATCATAGAACGCAACACCATTCAACTCGGAACCCGTCCACTTGTGCAGGATAATCTTAGGACCTGAGGCTATCAACAAATGACCTTGGAGTGATGCAACAGCAGATATAGCACCTTTCAACTCCTTAGAGTAGACTTCTACAACCTGAAAAGACTAGGAAAAATTAATTATTCATGCATTTACAATATGAAAGAAAAGGCCACCGCAGTGGTTTGAGCTTTGAAAATGTTCCACTAACTATTGTAGGTTCAAAGAGGCTGAACTGAAAAGGCAAACTACCTTGACTTGAACATTGTCAGAATTCCTTTCAACAGAATACAAGAGCACACGTCCCCTTGCTGCAACATCCTCCCCTTGCACATAAGCAGTTCCAATTGCCAAAAGTGTCTCATTTTGTTGTGTTGTGGTATTCTGCAGGTATATAAATAAAAAATAAAAGATAAACATCGTCACTTTTGAAATCTCTCCAAGACATATTGCACCACAGCAAAATGGGAAAATGGAACACTGCTTTAGCATCAAGTGAAGCGGCTAAATGTGCAAGGTGGAACTTACAAATAATGTAACCACTCGTACAGTTAGAGCATTCTCAGAACTTTGCATGGGAATTGTAGCCCTTATTTGCCAGGTCCCACTCGATTTTTCTGGCTCCATAATCCGAACCTCAAATTCTTCCACAGGATAGTTCCCCTCCGAACTCAAACTATCGAGCTCAAATTGATTTCCCACTTCTTGATCAATGAGAGATGAGATGACTTGATTAAGTGGCTTAAGCACCTACTTGCCAATATAAAGAAAACATAATTGATTAATCCATTCCTTTCATTTTTTATCTCATGCTCATTCTGCTCACAGCAAAATGGAGGAAGCAGACAAAGGTCACACTGTTGTTAGGTTCATGAAGACAGACTTGATTATTTCGAGTAAAGAACTAACCAGATACCAGTGAGAATTGTTGCAGATATAAGGAGTGTCTTTTTCCCTCCCCTCCTTTTTTTTTCCTTTCTTTTTCTTTTCTTTTTTTCC
>JACFYI010002312.1:66304-80537 GCA_014898755.1 Handroanthus guayacan
TTCTCTTGAGAACATGTTCAAGGACCTATAGAATACACAAATAACTTTCTGACAAGTTATTTTCCCTCTGAGCTCTTAAAAAGCCCCCAAAAAATTGACTTTTGAAAATGGAGAGTGCCAAGTACAGCATATAAGATTGTCCGAACAAACACCATAAGTAACATCAGTTGATAAGAACATCCATGACAATTCTGTCTAAGTAACAATACTAACACTCCACTTAGTTTTCCTCTGGCCATAATTGAAATCTTTCGAAACCTTAGCAATACGTGACGTAAACAGCAACTACGAACGAAAGACAAAGCTAGGGCCACCTTCATTAAGCACCAGTTTCTCTAAATAGAAATTATCATCATAAATTCAGTGAAGCTTGGCACAGATGCAGGTGATGCTCTAACCTGAGCTAACTGGGCATTATTTGGACCTGAGCCATAGAAAGAAAGCTCCTCGCCAGAAACCATGTCCTGCAACGCATCAGAGGAAGACCTTCGCAGCCTCTTTGTCAGAGGGGCATCGCTTTCAATATCCCCAGCCTACAAAATTAAAAAATAAGAATAGCTAGTGTTAGTTGTTGAGTTAAAGCAGCAATTTTCAAATCCTAAGAAAACGTAATGGATAAGATACTAGTGAAATTCAACAGAGTTCAAACTTCAAGATCAAATCTCATTCAACAGAGCCAATCAGAATTTGATGTACGAACTCTATTCATCGTAACCTATACAACAATAAAAATGTCAAACCTCTTCCTTCACACCAGGAGTCAGTGTTGGAGCTTCCACTCCAGAATTATATTGCACAAGCAGACTATCACCCAAACGACTGCCCAAGAAGAATAATGAGTTTCCAATGGTCGTGACATCCTATTAAGACATAAACGATAAAAGCAATTAAATGCAATGACAATAAATATGATACAGATTTTTGTCAAAAAGTATAATAATAGCATGGAGAATTTAGAAGTGGCTGACCGAGGTAAGAACTGAAGCTCTTGACTTGGAAAGTTCAAGTCTCTGCACAATTCTGCAAAAATGAACATATAAGAAAACAGATCACAATCAAGTAATAGCAATGTGAGAGACTGAATTGCATGACAAAGCACCTGAACTAAAATTATGGCATTTTCACACATAATTAGCTGCTTTAATAGTTATCAAATAGCCGGTAGATCTCTAGCCTAATTGACGCCCTCAGGGGTGAACTTATTATGACGAGAAAATAAAAGGTCGAAAAAAAAAGTTTGGACTAATATTAGAAGGATGCGCACTTTGGAGGAACTTCAACTATCCTGATGGGATAAATCTAGTCCATAGTAAAAAGAGCAACTCAGAGAAGAAAGGACCACAACAGAAAAACTTTCATCTTTCAAAGTGCAGTTCTGAACTGTCTCAACTATACGCCACATACTTCAGGAGTTCTAATTCTTGAGGAAAGAGCGAATGCAGATTGACAGCATAAACTGAGTTTCACCTAGCTGCTAGTAACTGAAAATTGAGATTATGAGTACCTGCCTAGCGTTTCCTCAAATAAAGATAAGAGGACAACACATAGGACAGGAATGTTTTGCATCACATCATGAACTCGAATGATTAAGTTTTTACATTCCCATAAGAAAATAATAAACACATTAGATTAAAATCTTTCAGAAACGGGGTGCTGTATCTGCACAACTCGTGTTGTCTGTTAATGTTTGAAAAGCATCAAAACGCAAGTTAGAAAAATTATGTATATTTACCAGGAACAAGTTCTCACCCACCAAAAAATCATAACTTAAAAAGTTTTAATTGTCAGAACTTCAGGAACAAAATTAGGATAAAATCAGCACATAAAAAGATCTTCTAAATGACAGAGCAAGCCCAGAAGATATGTTAAAAGATATAGAGTGAGAAAACTTCTGCAATTGAACTAACATGCAACTGGTCAAAGCAGATTATGCAGCAGCTAAAAGTATAATGGTTTTCTTGGTATTCTAATGCTCCTAAAAGATTTTGGATTTGCCTTTTTGCATGGTTCTTTAGAAATTAGAACAAAAACCATGGGAAAACCTAGACGAACAAATTACGAAGAAATGATCCTCAATTACAACAAACATGAAATACACACAGAAAAAGTTCCACAAAATCGAATGTGAGGAAGAACTTAGTTAATCCAAAGCATGAATAAGTAAATCGAAGCCCCAACTTAATATTGAACGAGAAAAGAGGCCAAACGTGAAAACCAAAAAGTTACCAACCTCCCATCATAGACAAGATTCAGCAAAAGCAGTTCCCCAGATTTTGTTGAAAACATGGCAACATCATTTGTTAACCACGTTGCATTGGCAGCATCAAGCTCTGTAGTAAAGCCAGATCTAGGCATCTCTTGACTGAAAGAAACATTCAATATACATTAGAAACAACTTAAAAGAGATGTAAGTCACTCCAACTCAAGCTTTAACAGCAGGTACTATGTATTAATATTAAAATCGACAAGCCATGTAAGAATGCAAATATACCAATTATGCAATTGAGAGAAGAAAACCATTGTTATAAATTAGCCTTACTAAAGGTCACTGATTTATTTTTAACCAATATCCACATCAAACACTCTCAAAACAGACATTTTAGTTGTCACCACAGTTTCAACAACTCATAAAATCTCTACGTTTTAGAATCCAAGACTCACACGTCTATACGAAGTTGCAATTGAAACCCTAAGTGGAGCTTAGCATGCAAGGAATACTCAGCCAGTTTGCAACATGATCTGCTCTACCAGTATCCCGCAACTTTTCGTCCAGGTGAAAGCGAAACCAATTCAAACACAGCATTACGAATGTTGAATGTTAAGATAAGTATTTAGTTTGCTACAGCCATGCAGAAAACGGAAGAATTGTACAGAAAGTGTAAATGTGGATTATAAATAGCTGGAGCTGCAGGGCAACCCCTGACAGAATCCTCCTAGAAAAGGCCAAACAATATCCCTATTTTCATCACCCAACACATTATTTCACTGAGACAAGCAAAAGAAAAGAGAGAGACTATCTGAAAAAGCCTCCAACAACACGTCATTGATTCAAAAGGAATCCCAGCCTCCCCCACAGTAAATTAAAAGTAAGAAAGAAAGGAGGGAAAAATTAAATGGTAGATCATCCTTTAGCTGAAGAAAGTCCGAATTTATCCAAACTATACAAATAACTATAAGGACGGGTCCAAAAGCTTAAGCAGTAGTTACAATAAAAGGGCAGCAGTAATGGAAGTAGTGATTTGTTATAGAGTCGAGGCAGACATGAGAAAGGGAAAGGAACAAAGAGTTCAAGGCATGGAACCTACCTGCCATCAACGGGAACAGCAAAATTGTTCAACGCTAAGTGGCATGAAGCTGACTGTCCAATTAAACATCAAGACGTAAAGAGCAGCAAAACAGAACAAGTAACTCAGAGAGAGAGAGAGAGAGAGAGAGTAAATGGGATAAAATAAAACTCTCAGAGAAAATGGGAATTGCAATGCCAGAAAGAGGCAAACCTGACTATGGTAATGAATCGTATTTGCACCAATTACAAGAACTCCACCAATGGGAGATGGAACTGCTAGGAGCTTGTATGCATCGTGAGGAAGATTCTGAAAACATTAAAGAAAATAATGAAGCAAATTTTGCATAAACAGTGTTCTATAAATCCAAGACTAGTTTGTAACCATTTAGTGCACAAGCATAACGTATCATGGGTTCAGTTTTCATGAGGGGTAAGAAACAATATTTGTGTCCGAGACTCCGAGGCATGAAGAAAACCTAAACCTAGCAACACAATGCATTCTTAATCACTATTATACAATGTATAGGACAGAAAATGTATTTCTTCCAATTATGAGAATGCCCAATTGATATTAATCATTTGCTAAGTAATGGGACAAAAGTTCTTTGAGTCATGATTAGCTTTCAATAAGGTGTATTAACAACCACTGAATGACAATGACTATGTAACTTACTGCGGCCGACCATATGAGCGGATGCTGCTTTAGAGTTGTACTGATACTTAATGCAGAAATCATACAAGTGTGATGTTTCCATGAGACACGACCAGCCCATGTAAGCTCCTGCTCATGTAGTAATACTACAACAGGCTCAATGTAACCTGTCAAGAGTTCAACCTTTTAACAATCAGAAATCAAGATCGTACTGGACTGATAATCGAATGAAACTGTTATAATAGGATTCAGTTGTGAAATCCACGAGCAATAATATCTCAAAAATTAGGAAACAAGAAGCAAGAACAGAATTTGCAACAGAACATTAGTTATCCTAGCAAAGACAACAAGCAAGATTTATTTTAAAGCCTTTCAGCCAATTAGAAGTGTCTACCTGGAAATGTATAACACGAACAACACTTACTTTGGACCAGTCAAGAGTAACAAAATAGGAATCTTCTAGAATCTAGATGCATCGACTTTTGCTACCCACAATAGGCCCTAGTATTTCTTTACCAAAAAGAGTGGTCCGATATCAATATTCAACAAAATCTAAGCCTAAACCAATCTATATGTGTTATTCCTAGCATGGATTAGTCCAGGTCGAGGAAAAGTGATGGCCATTGCATCGCTTTCTCTATTAAGAAATCAAATGCATAGTGTGTATCCCAAGCCAGCAAATTTGAACCCTTAAAAATTGACTGCTACTCCTCTTAAAAAGATCAACAACAGAAAATATCTTTCCACAGAACCTTCTCAAAACTAACATTTCGAACAGCACATAAGATGTTCACATAAATATTAATAAAATAACAGTGACGAGAAACTCCATAACACCACCACAAGACAACTCACTCTAGATTGTTCATGCTGCGAAAACTCCTCAACAACCTTAACAACAAATGCATCTGATAAAGAATTTGGATAATTTACCCATCTAGTGGCATTATGTATTATAAGAAGTGATCAAAACTAATCAAATAAGAAATACTTCACCATTCTGTCTTCCAGTAGTCCCAGCATGTTGGCTAGAATAACTTCTAATGACATATAGCCAATCATGAGTACCCAATCATACAGGTCCGGGAAACGGGAAGAAAAAGGGTAAAAAAAATTCCGCAACAGTATCTATTTAGAATAACAATTCAGCAATTACATAGTAACTAAGCCATAAAATCAAAATGTGTGCTGTAGCCCAGAGGGAAGTGCTGATTCTCAATTTGACGCATGCCCAATCAAAGAATATTCTGAAGCAAACACTTGAGACTTTTCCAGTAAAATATGGACAACAGAAATCTGAAGATAAGGATGTTCTTGCAGCAAATTATATAATTCTAATATAATGATAGGAATACAACTGTAGCCACATTGGCCCTTTCCAACCATTTTAATCCACAGAAACTAATAAGGAAAATCGAGTCGGAATCCTCACCATGTATAAAGATAAAGTCTTTAACATGCTTCATATCAAGATCCCTTAGGCCAACAATATATGACGATTCAATTCGAGAAGCACCGGTGGGCCCTGAATATCTAGGGTTGTCCTCGCCAGCTAAACCAGAACTAGCCTGACATCAAATTTTCACAATTGAAATTATAAAGGCATAACTAATACACACAGCTGTAGCTTGAAACTGGCAGGCAAAAGCATTAGTCTAGCCACAGAACTGATACAGTAGCCATGTTCATCATTCTCAACTACCAAAACCATTAAACTATAATATTCATATTCCCAATTCAAAAAATTCAAACAGTGATAGCTTGCCAAAAAATGTTCTTTAGTTTTTCCTGCTACGTGATGTGAGTTTACAACGTTACATTGAAGAATTTTCCTCTAGCAACAAGAGTTAAAAATTCTAAAACATTGATATTATTCAATTATAAAATTGTTCGAAAAACATAGAATCAGCTCCATCCAGACCACCAGGCCACTCCACAACCTTGCAGTATATGCGCGCAGCATGGTCTTGAGAATAAGGCAAAAGTTCTGGCTAGAGCGTGATATGCTGGTTAGAAAGAAAACCCACGTCACAACATAACCATGTGATGATAAATTGGAATAATCATCTGTAGTCTTTACAGATGTGTTATAAAGAAACTTTTTTTTTTTTTTTTTGGGGTAATTATTTGCAGATGTGTCATAAAGAACATGTAACACTTCTTTTCAGATGTGTTATAAAGAACTTTTAAAAGAATAAAAGTCTACAACAATCCCCCACTGGGCAAAAGCAATTGAATCATTCAAAATAATTTAAACAGGAAAAAGTAAAATTGTACAAGAACATACAAGAATAATTCACACACATGTATGAATGAACATTTAATATCAGGGGCATGAAATGTGCTTTCAGTACATTACCAACCATATTGCTTTCAGAACTTCAGCGATCCAACAATTTTCCGTGCTAATATAAAGGAATACAACTTGCACCCATGCAAGTTATACTGATCTAAATGAAAATTTATCAGTATTTGAGTCATTAGTTTACACGTTATGTTAAAGTTCTTCGTGGTTGCGTGTCGTTTTCAAGAATGCAACACGTATGATGGTAATGCATGTGAAACCAGGCCGGAAACTTGACTGATTGTTATGCAGAACCACGTTTTGGGACTGGATGCCGTTCAGCTGAAAACAGCATAGGAGGTGAAGGATATATCAGCTTAAGCACAAATTTTGCATGAGAAGATTGTGTGGGCATTACTTCTTTGAACTTCTTTGAAAAAAAGCTCTCAAGAATGCTATTTACATACTCTTAATTACATTAAGAAGTTCACAAAATGTCAACACCTTTTAGGTGCTTTCATGGACCTCATGAGTTTGAAACGCTAATTGAGTTGCCAAGAGAATCTCTTTCCATTATATATGAAACCGAAAATCTTGACATTAACACGTGGAGGTCAGTTATTGGACTTCATAATTGCCGAAGTGTAGTTAATGAACTTTCATATAGAGAAAACTAATACAACTGAAAGTTATTAAAGCATTATAGAACATAGATTTTATAGCCTAGGAAGCGGTTAAATGAGGCTATATTATGTTACCTCAATTTCCAATCCAAATGGCAAGATCTGAGCAATTATAAATTTTCCAAGTAGCGTATATTTATTCATTATAGAGAAATCTAAAACAAGCTTTCATGAAAGTACAACAAAATTAAGATGGAAGAGTAAAACAAAACCTCGGCTGTCTTGAGCACTATCATTTGTAACCCATAAACAAGAACCGCAGCACACCTCCCTAATGGATCGACTTTCACTAGGGGACCTCTTGGAAAACATTCCCTGCCTCTTTTCAAGTGCAGCCAATCTGGGCCTTCAAAACAATGCATTGAACTGGAAAGGAAAGTGCAAAGGTATCAACTAAATAAAATACAAAACAAAGTTGGGACTTTCAAAATATTAAATATGCGGAATGAAGAAAACTACTGATAACTAAGTGACCCCTAGAGTATGGCATTCAATTGTGAAAAACCAAGGATTAAAATTCAAAACAAGAACAAAAGAAGGGCAGACAAGATTAGCACACAAGATAAACAAGATTCAGCAAAACCTATCTCCATGGACAAAGTTAATAACTTTACTAAGAATAATCCAACGATTACAATAAGAGTTTGGCTACTCACCTTGCCACACCTAACACTCTCTAGAAAAAACCCAATACGTCTCTCATGGAACATCACAAAATTGCTTAGAGACCACCTATTAGATCCTATATAATCTATTTTGGAGCCCCCAACCACAATGTACGATGTTCGAAAAAGTTGCAACATTCTATTTGATCTATCTTTATAAATATGTACTCCTAATATGAAGGATGCTTCTCCCATTAACTTTCCTAGTCCCAACATAAGTCAAATTTTAGAAATCCATTAGTGTTGCAAACCTGTGCAGGGCACAACTTTTTGTTCTTTGACATGAATTCGAGCCATAAATCAACAATCTCTACCTTGCCTTGAGTTTCCGTCATTACCTTCCCCAACCCCTCATGGCACTCATGCGAACATAAGAACACGTTTAAGCTATTCTCAAGCTTATTCCCCGTAACCAACCTCAACCTTCAATCATCTCCCACAAAATCCTTTGCGATGCTCAGAGCATGAGCAATTATGTTCGAATGCTCTCGTTATAACGCACTCCTTCTCCTATCTTGACATGAAAACATTTCTGTAATAGTTTTTGGAGTTTCAACTTCTAACTCCACCATTTTTGCTCCCCTCTTTTGCTATCAAAGGTAACATCCCTACTAACAAAAACTTGTAGGGCATGCAATTAGGACACAAACTATGACTTTTGCTCCATACTAGAGAAATATGCATTTCGTTGCGCCCAATCCAAGCCCTTAACGAACATGAGCACAAGTAGGACACCCAATCCCCTCAAATTCAACTAGTCTGCAAGGAAACCCACAATTTCTCCAAAGGAGTCAAACAGTAAATAATAGTGAATGATTCACCAAATAACATGCTATACAGCCTCAATCGGGAAATCTTTTGTTAATCCAGCATTAGAAAGCATGCACTTCACCCATTCTACAACGAAATGCAACTCTATTTTATTGTGTTGTATGTACTACAATGCAATGCCTCGCTATCCCTTTCTGGTTACATAACTTTTGAAATTCATAATTGTAGAATCCCAAACTATTGTTTGTACTCAAGCGTTTAACCGCTTTTTTGTTTCTTTTCTTATTCATGGTCTTTCGCTGCTCAAACATCACAAAATCTGCCTAAATCCTCTTAAAAACTTCCCATGGAGTTTCAATCCTAAACTCCACCCCCACTTTAATCTCATCATCATTGTTGGTACCGTGTTGTATCCCATGGAACATCCTCAATTGTATCTATACATGATGTTGCTACAATATTCATAGTAGTACTTCTCTACATATCCTCTTTATCTACCTTAACATCCATGCTAACTGGATCCAGTGGGATTCCATTAAAGTGATCAATGTGAGTCCTAGAGGTAACTTCTCTCATTCTTGAGAATCTGAGCGACTTTTTCACATACAAGCTCTCTAGCTTAAGCTACAAACCCCTTCGATGTCGTCATCCAAGTTCCATGAGTGACAAAGGCTCCATAGACCTCCTACAAGAATTCATTTATCTTCCAAAATCGTATTTGTAGATCAGTTTGTTATAACCGATATTAAAGTTCGAAATAAGAACAAAAAAGGCACACAATATTTAATATAATTCGGCAAAGCCTACCTTCACGGACGAGGATAATGAATTCATTAAGAATAACCCAACAATTACAAAAGAGTTTGTCCACTCACCATGCCACAACCAATACCCTTTAGAAAGAACCCAACATGACCCTCACGAAACCTTACAAAAATTGCTTAGACCATTTATAGGACCCCATATATAGATTATATATGCTAGAGCTTCAACCCTAATCTACATCAACTTCACTAGTTTTAAAACAAAGAACATGCATGCATATATTATATATACTAGAGCTCTAACCCTCGCTATCAGCTTCTATAGTCCCATAACAAGTCTAATTCTAGAATTGCATTAGTGTTGGAAATCTATGTAGTCAAATTCAATGCATAAATCAACAAATTTCCACCTTGCCTTGAGTTTCCCTCTTTTCCTTCAGCAGCATGAGCACTCATGTGAGCATGCCATCATGTGTAAGCAGTTCTCAAACCCCCAAAACGAACCTCAACCTTGAATTATCTCTCGTGAAATCCTTTGGCACATTCAAAGCATAAGCAACTAAGTTTAAATGCCATCACTATGATGCCCTTCTACTCCTATCCCAAGTAAGAGAACTAATTCTATAACGATCCATGGAATTTCGACTTCTGCTTATTAATGCCCTCCTCGTCACTCATACCTTGCTACTTGTTCCTGAACAACACAGGCTTATCAAAAGTAACACGCTAACAAAAAAAACTTGTGGGACTTTGTAACTAGGACACAACCTATACCAATATATCTTGGTTTGACAAATTCAGTTATGTTATTTGTGACTTTGGCTTTCATAGGTGCCAATCTAATCATTCTATCTTTGTGCAAAAATGGGCATGGGGTTATTATTATCATGGTTGTTTATGTTGAAGATATTCTAATTTCTAGTCGACCAAACATATTTCAAACATGTTTGCAACAACGTTTTGTCACTAAGAATATGGGACATCCTAGATATTTCTTGGCCATTGAGATTGCTCATAGCAGATATGGTATTTTTCTATCTTAGAAAAAATGAGCACTTGATTTGCTTTAGGAAACTGGTTTACTTTGTGCCTAAACAATGAATAATCATATTGATTTGATTCCTGCCTTTTGGGATGATATTGGTGATTATTTGGAGGTTACAAAGTACAGACAGCTTGTGGGGAAGTCAATACACTAGACGGTAAAGTATATTAACTGTCAGTATATTAATCGTCAACCAATTTGTGGACAAGCCACGGATTATTCACTCGGATGCTACTCTCAAAATATTAAATATATTAAACCTTCTAGAGAAGGTTAAGCATAGACACTTGAATATAGAAGCTTATTCAAATGCAAATTATGTTAGTTCTATAAGTGACAAAAGGTCTACCACTAGGTGATGCACCTTTTTTAGGGGAAATCTAGTGAGATAGCTTTGCAAGAAACAAATTACAATGACTAGATCCAATGGCCACTGAGTATAGAGCTGTGGCAAATACTGCAAGTGAGATGTTGCTGTTTAAGAATTTATTGGTTGAATTGGATTTTGATTTTAGCATACTATGACAATCAAGCTGCCATTCATATTGCTAGTAATCCAATCTTCATGAAAAGACTAAACATATAGGAGTTCGCTGTCACTCTATTTGTCAAAATGTTGTTATTAGAAGCAAGAGATCAGTACACATTCACTCCACCTTTGAAGCAAATGGCAAATATATTTACTAAGACCTTAGGAAGGAAGTAATTCAATACTTGTGTAAAAAGCTAGGCATTATTGATATATATGCTCCAAGGTGAAGGGAAGTGTTAGGATATTCTTATTTACTTCTTGTAAATCTATTAACTTAGGAAACTTTTTTGCTCCAACTGATGCCCTAGAAATATGTATTTCCTTGCCCTGGGGTCAAGCATCCCTTCACCAAAATGACCATAGGCAAAAGACATAAATGCCCTCAAGTTTGAGTAGTTGAGAGGTGAAACCCAAGATTTCTCCAAAGGAATCAAGTAGTCAATAGCAGTAGCTGGTAAACAATTCACCAAATAACAAGCTGGGTTAACAGCTTTAGACCAGAAATCCTTAGTTAATTTGGCACTAAAAAGCATGCACCTCGCTTTTTCCAAAAGAGCCCCTGCAACGCAATGCAACTCGATTCTGATACGATGTATGAACTAAAATACAATGCCTCTCTATCTATTCCTGTTTGCAAAATTCCTGAAATGCATAACTGTAGAGTTCCAAACCATTATTTGTCCTCAAGCATTTGACTGCTTTCCTATTTGTTTTCCAATCATGGTCTTCCATTGCTCAAACATGACAAACATTGTCGAAGCCCTATTAAGAACTTCCCGTGTAGTTTCAATCCTAAACTTCACCTCCACTTGCATATCATCCTTGCCTGTTGCTTCCACGGTTAGTTATCCCATGTAACGTCTTTCCTAAAGTACCCACAATGGTATTGTCCTAATCTACCTTGACACTTATATAACTTGGATCCAATAAGATTTCACTAAAGTGATCAATGTGAGTTCCTACAAGTGACTTTCTTTCATTCTGAGAGTGTAGTAACTTGGTCATGTACAAGCTTTCCAGCTTAAGCCATGGACCATTCCAACATCATCACCCAACCTACCAAGGTTGATATGTGGTAATTTTGTTGGGAAGAATTTGTCATATGGTCTATCAATTAACCCATAGTCAATAACCCACAAGTTTGGAAATTTAAATTTGAAGCACTTCAAGCATCTGAGAAATGAAGCTTAATAGAAAGTACTAAAAGCATAGGTACTTGCGGAAATCACCAGTGGCTCGAGAAGCACCCTCACTCTTGTCCTTTCTCTTGACCCATTAATGTGTCCTTCCAGGATTGTTTGCATGCACTTAACCTCAATGCATTCCACATTTAGGTGTCGAGTTCCACCAAGTGTGGTGGTTTATCAGGCAGGTTCCAAAATTGCTACTTTATATTGCGAGATTTGTTGAAATGGGTACACACTAGATAAATTAGAGGCATCTATTCAAATTGAACCATGTAACAAGATAGAGATAGCTCGGCAAGTACGCTAAGATTTTGGTTCTAATTTGGCGATTTGTGCTTGGGAGAAAGATATAATGAGCAATTAAGGTTGATAGAACGAAAAGCAATTAGCAATAAAAGCTTATGAATGACACGAAAAAAGATATCCAGGATAATTGCTAAGAAGAATGGTTAGTAATAGGTTGCTAAAAAGGCCTAAAATTTTTAGGAATCAAAACCCTAGATTTTGGTTTGGTTTATATATTAGCATTTTCTTTACATAAGACAATCAAAATTTCAAGTAAGTTCATGTTGAAGAAAAATAACTAGACAAAACCAGAATAAATCTAATCCCACTATTCCACATCAAATACTGTGTATTAAAATACACACTAAACTTCATAAGGGTGGCACACATAAAAATAAAAGATGAGTTCTATTTTTCCTCCACAAGTAGGAAAAGGGTATGCATTAACAAGATTATAGCTCACCTGGTACGTAGCCCATGGATTGAATCGTCAAACTCCAGAACTGAAATTTTTGCATCACGAAAAGTCAATATAATTGAATCTCTCCTCTTTCCACCATCAACACCTCCATTGGGTAATACTGCCAATGATTCCACATTGCCATGCAACCTATAGCACACTACCAAAATCAGCAGAATTTAAAATATACATAAACAGTTTTTTTGAAAAAATAATACCTTGTGACGTAATAGTGAATTGATTGATTGAGAACATTCTGACTATCCGGAAAAAAAGGGATTCTGTATGGTGCAATCCATGTGATATATATATTCGGAAGTTTCTAAAACTAATGACCATGGATCAATTTAGGGGGGAAAAAAGACTTTTGTGGTTCAAAAAGAAAAAATTCCAGTGCAAATATGCATGGCAAATTAAAAAAGCCCATTAAGTGCATAATATCCCACTCTCGAAAAGGAACATTGGGTATTACAATATCAAAGCAATAACGAAAACAATACACATCTGGGTCCATAATGTTAAACAGTATGAATGGTATGGAACTTTTATAAATTACACACACATAACCTCGAACAATGCGACTGTCAACAGCTTATTTTGGTGGGCGAGGGGTGTGGGAATCAAACACGTATTCCAATTAGAAAAGAACAGAAGAAACCTGTAATGGCAGACGAGCTCGAGGGAAGCACCAGAAATGCCGGCCAAGACACCACCGCGCTTGGGCTCGACAACAGCTTTGGAGTCCGTTGAAGAAGAGGACTCCTCCTGAATTCTTACTGTATAGACTTCCAGAACGTTGGCCGCCGCCGTGATGAGGTTAGGGACTGGGCCAATGGATTTGGAAGAGGTGGGCCAGTCCGAGTCCAAGTCATCGGCGGTGACCGTCGGAATCCTCTGCGTGAAATCCGCGGCGGAATGGGTGATGAAACCGGAAGCACAGTGCTCGATGCCGGTCGCCCAGTGCATCATCTTGTACGCCGCGAAACTCATGTTGCACCAATTGGGTTTTTTGCTGAATAATTAAGATGAATGAGAATGAAATTGGGATGAAGAATTATGGGGGTTAGGGTTTTTCAGAGCAGTGTAAACCCCTACAATGGGCGGGATATTGGGATTCAACATTTAATTAGAATCACTTATACCACCTATAAAGCGCAACGGCAATGCCAAGAACAAGAATGCGATTATCTTCAGTACAAGAACGGTAAAAATTGGGTGGAATTATAAACCTAGTTTTTTTACTTTATTTATATACATAGACATAGAATAAATAAATTTCCGGTAAATTTAGGGCTCATTTATTTGAGGGAGTTATAAATGCAGAGCAGTTATTACTAATGCAGAGCAATTGAAAATTTTTTTAAAAAATCGTTACCCCCTATAAGCGAGAATTTTTTGAAAATTTAGTGCAATTGGCATAAATTTCAATATTTTTAATATGAGTGAGCTAAATTACGAGCTAAATTCTTCTAGTAGTGAGGTAATAAGATGAATTTGAAATAAAAAATCGAAAAAAAACAAGGATTTGATTTTTTTTTTTCATTTTTACAAATTGTGCCTCTGGCGGGCGCATAGAACACAGTATTGCGCCCGCAGGAGGCGCAAACTTTTTTGAATTG